>CABEEJ010005332.1:0-30828 GCA_901482245.1 Timema douglasi | reverse complement strand
AAAAAATATAATATTGTAATATGTCCGGTACTGCCCGACAATACTTTTTTAAACTGAACTAAGCCTATTTTTTTAAATGACTCTAGAAATAACAATATTTTCTATAAGCTATTTTAATACAGCAGGTATATAAATACACATGTAATCTTAATATTTACATGTCATTTGTCTCATTTTCATTTAATGAAATTATAAATTAAATTTAAAAACCTTAAGTGTCCGTTACTACACGACTCTCCCCTAATATTATCATTTCAGAACCATGAGTTAAATATTTGTTTGAAAACTTACCTTGCTGAAAAACCCAGCAGAAACAATACTCCAAAACAAACAAAATAAAAAGCAATTCCTCCAAATCATGTCAAAACAAAAATTGTCTTTAGAAATAACGTAGAGTCTGCTTATATAGCAATGTGAAAGTATGTACAATTAAACACCGTGTTAGTTCACATTAAAAACTAGAAATATTTATGTTATATTGTTGATGATATCAAAGATGATTATTCGAGAGAGATAATCCCGTTTGTGCAACACTGACACTTTTTAACCGTAAAACTGAATTATTAATAACATATTCCTGTCGGAGCACTCATCCTGAAGGTCACAAAAAAATCTTCTAGGTGTTAATTACGTACGATAAACACAGATGTCACGAAATACACTCAATCTAGTGCAAAACTGAGTTGACCACAAACATCACAGAGAACGCTGTTGACAAATAACACACTGACACAAACATGACAACAAAATGCATCCGCAGTAAACTGTAACTTAGCTAGTCAAATATACAAATTAGCTAGTACTATAATTTAATGTTTCAAAACGTCACTTGCTTATTCTGATTCAATCGTTTAATCTCTTCATTTTTCAATGGTTTGTCATTTGGATCAACTAGTCCATTATATTATCTACATCCAAACACGATGAAATGCCCAGGTAAATTGACGGTCCACGGTGATATCAACCCACACTTTAATTAAACACTCACTTCCTAAACTTAACGTAGCTGTCCCGCCGGATTTGGCGAACCGACTGGTGAGTCATATCCACTTTCCATTTGAATCATTGGATGTGTCGTTCAATCGTCCAGCTATTTCTAGAGAATCGTTTGCTGTGGCTCCTGGAATCTATAATCACTACACGCATTGAGTTACATGAGAATGACCTTGGCTATGATAGCATGGCTACGGTTGTTGGCATTGAACGTGACCATCGAAGGAACTCACTATGGATGTGACCTTAATATATTTGAAGTGTTGCACTTGCTTCCTGACGTCAAGACACGTTTTTTAAAACACATAATATAAGAAAATTACTCTATTTTCTTGATGAATAAATTTATTAGGTCTACTATCTCAGTCTCAACAATGGCACAGCTTGCATACGAGTCAGACCAGTCAGTCAGTCTATTAAGTAAAAACGGTTGAGAATAGATTTTATACACTATTGTGCTTTAAACCTACAAATTGTTATTCTACTAGTTCAACAATGATTATGGTATTTATTATACCAAAGCATGTCGAAAGTCTACTTGGTGGTCCATAAAAAGCACCTTAGCTACAGTATGATTTTCATAGGAACCCCGTTATTTGAAAACTGTAAACTCATGTTGACACAATACTGAGAGGAAAAAATTATAATTGTATTTACTTTCCTAATAATTCTTAATTAGGTAGTAACGAAAATATTAACTTTAAAGCTATTCACGAAGAAGTATTATTGGAAACTTTTGATAACATTTTAGATTAACTTAATAATAATCAAATAAGACATTTCGGAATGACAAATTTTATTATTATTATTATTATTATTATTATTATTAGCACTGCGTCTTACTACCAGTTCGGGTTATACGCACTTACGCTAATGAATAATGGTAGGATTATTGTGAGATGAAATGGAGGACCTACAGTTTAACGTAGGATACAAACCACGGTGGAGGCCTGGCATTCCCCACATTCACAAGCTGTGATTAATACACGACTTGTCAGAGGTAAAGGAAGGGTTTGGCAATCAGATAAATCTGTGGTGGGACCGAGGATTGAACCCTGGACCCCCAGCACAGAAGTCTGACACCTTACCCCTAGACCACCAAGTCACCCAAACTTTAGTAGCTTTCAGTCAATGTTCGTGGTTGAAAGTGAACTTCTAAACATCACAGACTTTTTGTTTTTTACATCTTTTCACAATACTGCCATCATATGTCTCATAAATATATTTCAATAATTGTTTAGATTTTAGAACATAAAAATCATAATGTTCTTGAAATTATTACCCCGCGATTGAGTGGCAATTAAAATGTTCTCGGCCTGCAATGTGCGCCGATTAAAATGATACGATTTAATATTGGCCCCGTGATTGAGCTCCAATTAAAGTGATATGGAGTTACGACGATGACGACGCGAGTATGCCTTGCTGCGCACTCACGCGGTTCTGTGATTTGATTATTTCTTATATTTATTTCAATAAAATATGTAATACTTTTAATGTTGCACAAGATTTATTAAGATGATTTCATCTTCGGCACTGAAGATATGAGATTAACAAATTTTACTCTTTAACATTTTCTGTGCACTCTATGGATATTACACGTTCTCTAGATTTATGCTACCAGCACTGTTATTTTGTGTTACTGCTATATTACCGAGTTCTGTTTTATTACAAAGTTCTTATGTATTGCTGTCCACTGTAATGGATTCATACGCATAAGTGGCTTATATATGACCT
Source organism: Timema douglasi (assembly GCA_901482245.1). NCBI lineage: Eukaryota > Metazoa > Arthropoda > Insecta > Phasmatodea > Timematidae > Timema > Timema douglasi. The sequence continues at coordinate 28,101 of CABEEJ010005332.1, read as the reverse complement.
ACCCCTTGCCTCTTGGACCCTTTGTTGACAGTGTCCAAACCAACTAATAGAAAGAGTCTTGGCGACAGGTGTTGTAAAGGCTAGCTTTCTATTGGGTAGAGGGAGCTAGCATCACTTGCTTTTTTGGTAAACACTACGGAGTTGATCTTTGAAAGAAAAAAATATCAGTTTAATGGTGCAAGACTTTGACATTACTTCTAAAAGCGCATGATTTTCCATAGTTGAAGCATTCAAATGACATTTTGCAAACATTACTTTTAAGAAAAATACACTTCATCCATGACTTTTGTTTAAATATTAGGGGGTCCAAAACAGTATCATTACAAAATTCTCCTTAACGTATTTTTTATTACTTCATATAGTTTTTTAAACGATTCAATAAAAACATACATTTTTATTTTTTCTCGAATAATATCTTATTCTCAATTTTCTTACTGATATATTATGACTAAATACTTTTATCATTTTAAATCTACCAAGCATAAAACTTCATTTTTTAACTTAAATTTGTAAACATCATTTAACTTACTCTATGTATTGATGCCTATTTTTAGTAGTTATTATTATTTTAACTGTATCTAATATTATAATCCATTTTGCCATTCCTTACACTCTTATCTCACAATAATTATTTAATGTTCTCATACTTGTATGATTCAATAAATTACTAATTACTTTTGGAGTCATAATATCTTATCTCGCTGTGGAATATTATACAGGCTCCATGACTTCTTTGGTGCTGGCTGACGGCTTTGAAAAGTTACCAGACCAAATTATGTATCCCTACGCTGAACCATATGATCTGCAAATACATGTGTTTAGCGGCTGTCACTTCTGACAGTCAAAATGTAGGTATATACCTAAATGTTGACTGTCAGAAGTCAACTGTGAGTTGTCAGCCAGCACCAAAGATGTCATGGGGCATGTATACCAATATTAACTGAAAACTTATTTTATGATTATATGCAAACAATTATTGCTTGTTAACAAACCTTGTCTATTAATTTGACAACCTGTACACCTTGAATACTCAATTACACTTGCCTCAGACACAAGTTAGGGTTATATGCTTATGCACTAATTAAGCCAATGTTTTTTGGGATTGGTAAGGTCATATAGTTAGAGGAAGTGTACCACATTTGCACGGAGGGAGAGTGGAAACCATCTTAGAAAAACCACCCCCAGTACACCCGACTGAGATTCAAACATCGATATTCCCGTCATCGGTAGTCTAGTCTAATGCGAGAGTTGCACGTTAGAGTCTTAAACGAAGCAGCCACCGAAGCGGGTATGAAAATTTTTCAGATTGAAAATATAATAAAAATTTAATGCGAAATTTGACAATAATTTTGCTACCAATGATTTGCAAGAAATATAAAGTTACAACCATTACACGTCGTCAGGAAAATGTTTATTTTATTGTGAGAGTTGTAAAACTCAAATTCGCCACGCTTTAACGACCAATTCACCACGTGTGATGATTAGTGACAGGGTTGCCCATCCCCGCACTAGAGCATACCAACAAACAAGTGTGATGGCCAACTCGGGGGCGGATCCTGTGAATATACTTTACGTGGGGGATCTTCATCCGAGGCATATTTTTATAGTGTTTAAAATGTTAACAAAATCATTTGCTATTATTTAAATAAAAAAATGACACCTGTACACAAGCATCTACCCCCGTGAACTTTGGCTCTGCACGTCAATGCTCTAACCAATGAGCTATCCAGGGGTTGTCCCGTATCCAGGGTCATTCTTCACTCATAGTTTAAGGAAGAGTCTGTGATGGACGTGCGGAAACCGTCAGTTACATATGAGTGATCAATTAAGATCACGAGCTATCAGATGACACAGCCAGCTTTGACTCGGATGGGATTATTCTGCCAATAGAACAATTAAAATTGTACAAATGTGCATATCATGATGGATTGAGTAGCCAAGCTATTATATATGATTATTACGGTTATAGCTGCATCTAATTTAAATTTTATTTAAAGCTTGGCTACTCAATTCATCATGATATGTGCATTCGCACATGTGTAACTGTACTATTGGCAGCATAAAGACTTACCGAGTCCTGGATGGCTGCGTTATCTGAGAGCTCGCGGTCTTAATTGATCACTTATAAGTAGTCTAGTATGGCGTATGGGAACATCTCTGGGATTGGCTGAATTTGATCACGTGACCACGCCCCTCGTTCTCTGATTGGCTGTTGGTTTTCCCCCTCCCTCCTCCTGACCCCATTTCCAGTGTTCTAAACTTGTTTTTTTAATGTGAGCTTATTTTATTCTATGCAGTCCACGGGCGTCGGGTGCTCCTCCCGTGGCGTGTCGGCATCGCTGACTAGGGATGTTCGATCTTGGATCGATCTTTTCAAAAATCAATCCTTTGCCCTCTATTAATCGATTTTATGGATCGATTCAAAGGCCTCGATCTGATTTACTATCGATTCTTTTTCTAGAGATTTCTAAAAGATCGAAAGAAATTAAAATTTCGAATCAATTCAGGGAAATTTAATTTTGTTGGCATTAGGAAATGTTTTTATTGACTATTAGTACTAGGAAAATTTCGAAACCAATAGATCAAGCACTACATCTAATGTGAGCTTTTGGTCAAATTTACAAGCATTACAAGAAGAACCATTGCAAAGCAATTCTCTCTCCGACTGCACCAAAGTTTACATAAACGGATACATTGCTTGGAAAGCTATGAGGAAAGTGAAGGATTGTATAACTTTTCGTGATTGTTTGTTCAGTATTGGACCTATTCCAAATGATGATGTTATTAGAGAAAGGGCTTACACACCAACTGCCTTGAGATACTCTAGCACATTATTCAGTAGAACATGTGGTGTGGCCTCTAAGGTAGTTTTTACATATTTTCCCTCTATGTGCCATTTGACAAATGTCAAAGAAACTTTAGCTACTTTAATTTGGTCAGAAATCGAAGTTAATCTCTTTAAGTGTATGAACCATGATTTATGTAAATATGCTGTTAATTTGGTCATTAGATTATTTGTGCACACATATTGCAAAATCATAAATAAAATACTATGTGGTAAAATTAATGTAGGGGATGATACCAATGATATAGTTAAAAAGGTGTCAAGTATAAAGTACCTCAAAACGGCTAAGTACTCCCGGGTAAATAGAAAGTACTAATTGTCCACAGTACAGTGATCCATCTAGAAAAACTCCATAACTTAGCCTTTTATTAGTTATATTCATAGTGATTTAGTAAGGAGAATTATAATGATACTAATTAATTGTTCAAGGAACACCCAATAAACAATAACAAAAGAATCTGATTATAAGTGAAAAGATATAATTTATATGAATTATAAGGAAAAAATTAAAGATAGAAAAATATTTTTAATTAGAGAAAACCATATCGAGATTATAAGAGTTTGAATAGTTAGGGATAGTAACAAGTCTGAATAATACATATTATATTATATAGGAGAAAAGATATACTGAATAGAATAATGGCAAACCTATAGCAAAAACTTTAACTTATAATTCTTAATAATGTATGTGAAATAAGTAGAACAAGAACATGCTAAATATGGAATAGGTTAAAATACAAAAAACATATTAAAATTAGACAATACATACAAATAAAAATTTCATATTCTAAGGTTACATGTTAATGAATAAAACATTACTAAGTAAGATATACAATTATAGGGAAAAAGTTAACATAAAGTTTAAAGGTAATATTAAGATAGATCCAGAGTTGTCAAAAGGAAAAGTTAAAAATTTGACCAATGGTAGTAAACAGAGAAATTATGCAAAAATAAATGTACTATAGGTTAGAGACGATAGTTATAAGTGAGGACTTGAAACAGAGTCTAAATTATGTAGAATGAGAAAATTGATACAGAAAAGTTGTTGAGTATATAAGTATTCCTTAGCTGGTTTTAATTCCTCTCCTTAAGCCTTGGATGCCAGAGGGTCGGTTGACAGACTACATGTTTCTACGTATAATCGCCATCATCAGGTCTCTAAGTTAGGGTTAGATGTTGTCCCTGTTACTCCACCTTATATACTTAAGAATCTCATTCAATAAAGTGCAATAACATTTGGTTCGAACTAATTTCATAACTAAATAAATTTGTTACCGGTCTAAATATTTCATTAAAAATGCCAACAACTATTGTGCTCATGAATTTGGCTCATGATCCCCTGGTTATGGAAATTAACTTTTATAGGTCATTTTTCATCATATTTTACTTTTAGGTGAATTTTATTTGCTTAAGTCATTTTTGAATAATTTTAAGCAGTTATGTTGAATAAGTACAGATTTTAGTACCATGTAGGAGGTTTTAGAATGCATGCCTAATATAACATGACATGACATAACATGAGGAAATAATGTAGACTTTAAATTAACTTTTAAATTCTTTACTTCTTTGGTTGCAAAGTCTAAATTCTTGATGATTCACTACGACTTGAGGAGTTGCATTGAGAGGGAGTAATGGAAGGGGGTCTCTATTGTTTCTGGAGTAGTTAGCTATAAATATTATGTTTAACTGAGTGCAAGAGTTTAGTTTAATCTTTTCATTAAATTTTTTTAGTTTGTGTATAAAGTGTGTATTTGAGTCGTGTTCATTCATTTCGAGTTCTCGTTAAATTTTTATGGTAATGTTTTGTATATTCAAAGTTGGAAATATTTTTACAGTTGTTTGAGCACTATTCATTAAATAAAATTTGACTTTTCAATAACATTAACAATAAAACATTGCTTTGGCTATTTGGCACATGAAGACTATTGAAAAGCCATCTTTCTTTCATTCTTTTTAAATCCTAATTTTCTATAAGAAGAAGTAGAAATAAGAAGTAAATTACAAGAATTTATTTTCAGCTGTTCATCAGTTTATTTAATTCATAAGTGTTTTAAGTGTGTTGTGCTCGCTCTTAACATCAGGGCTGAGCCCACCCAAAAGTGTAGGGGCCGAATCCACATGTCTCTCTAAACACCCACTGTAAGGAAATTGTTTGATTCTATAGGTATTGAGCTTAAACTTGGTGTGTGTGTGTGTGCGCGCAAAGCAAAATTGTGTTTAGCTACACCAAGGATTCATGTGAATTTAATTTAGTTTTGTTGGTTAGTATTTTGGTTCACAACAAAGCTTCGCTTCCCAATTAGCACAGCAGGCTGATGACCTTGACTTTAGTTAAATTTATCTTTAGTTTATAGACAACATGACAAAATATTGTTTGTGATTTAGTTGCTGATAGCATTGATAGTTGATTTTGTTACTATTTACTAGCTACCACATTGTGTAATCAATGTTTTTTTTAGTAAATATGTTTCAAAGGCACAGATGTATTTGTATACACAGTAGTTTATGAAGTTTAATTGTTTTCCACAGTGATCCTAATCACCTTTGAAATAAATGTTTGTGCAAATTGGTGTACCATAAAGAAATTCTATAATGGGTGACAGTGGAATATTAAATTATGTTGTTTTGATACAATGATGTTGCCAATGAACTGAGGGGTCTCCTTTTGAACTAACCTCATTAGGACTCTGAAAAACTTTGGTATGGGAAACTTGCATTTATCTTACCTCTTATAAGTTCTGAAAATGTGTGTGTTAAGGCTTATTTTCCGAGTAACATGTGGTTGTTTTAATACTCGGGAGTAATTTTATGTGCTTCAAAATATTATTTGTTGGGGACATATAGAGCACACTTTATATTAAGTGCCCTGTCCTTTAGTGTAAGTAATATTAACAGATTGGTTTTTGACAACAATGTATAGATACAGATTAGTTTCCGACAAATGAGTTGATATAGGCCTAATTCATTGTTCCTTACTCACTTTTTTTACTTGTTAAAAGCTTTAGAAAATCAACACAAAACAAAGATCTAATACAGAATTTATAGTAAAAATTATGACGAAGTTATTTAAAAAAGAGAGGAATTTTAAAATTGCTAATGATTTGAAACCCCACTAAAACATTCCGAGTAACAAATAACATAAACTATTCTGCATTAGGTGATGTTCTTATCTTGCTCTATGGGGCTGGTAGCTACTCATATTCATTATGTGGTGTTGTATTGGAATATATCTGTAATTCTAAGACAGGATTTTCAGTTTGTACAAAGCTACTGTTGTGCTATGCTCGGGCCCCGTTTGTCCGAGGAACTTAGGAGTAATAATCAAGCCGTGGATGGAAAGATACTTGTATAATTAATTTATTGAATATACAACACACAAGAGGCTTCCTTCGACTCGTGAGCGTGCGCGGGGGTCAACGGCTCCGCCTCTAGACTAGCCATTCGCAGGGAGGTGTTGAGTTTTGAGTTTGTATGGTTTTTATTAATAAACAGTAAACACAAACATGAAAACATGAATAAAACATGGGAAACATAAAAGGACAAACATTAACACCAGCCCCGAAGGGCTCTCGAAAACGGACACGACATAGGGATACGAACAATCACAACATGAAAGGATTTGGCGGCCTTGCGGCCTGAAAATTGCCACTATAGGTTAGGGTTGGGAAAATTTTCAAAAAACCCACCCCATCGCAAGTAAAGGGTCGCCATGACCGTAGGGAAATACAAAAACGTACAAAGGAAAGGGAAAAGACAGAAAACAGTGAGGGGTGAACAAGAAACGGCAGAAAAAAACACAGACGTTAGTAATATAATAATAGTTAAAATATATCTGAAGAATGTTAAAAATGGCTGTCTTTATCTGAAACTGGCCAACCCCGGATGACAATAGGTGGGGTTGGCGACGGACATATAACACGTAACACGCAACACGTAGAATCACTTGGACTACCACACGCGCACTCAAGTTGGGCTGAGCGCCAGCCGGGGGGGTCTCGCGAAGCTCCGGAGCCGCGTCCTGATGAAGCCGGCCTTAGGCCGTGGCCAGGGACGCTCGCTCCTCAACGCCACAGACTACCTCCCGGGTCATCCGTATCCGGCGGGGGGGCCCACCACACCGTCTCTGATGCGTCTGTGGATAAGTGCGGGGGGGTCGTAATCGCCGATGCCCCGAACGATCGCGTTAGGACTGGCCTGCGCTCGTGAGAAGAAGTTCACTGCCAGCCCGCGGATGATCACGTCCAAAGGTCGGAGGCCAGACAAGTCTAGCAGGACTCGGGTGTGGGTGCGGGGGGGGGAGTCCGAGCATCAACCTTAAACAGAGGTGATAGACCGCTCGGAGCGGGGAGAAGCGGTAGCGGGGAAGGTAAGCCCAGGCAGGCGCGGCGTAGAGAAGGAGGGACATAATACAAGCCTGGAACAGTCTTACTTTATGGCCGTGGTTCAACGGGCTGGCTGGGCGCAGGAGAGGGGCCAGTCCTAACATGACTCCCCTCGCTCTCCCTGCAGACGCTCTCAGGTTCGAGTCCCAGTTGCAGCGACGGTCCAGCGTCACACCCAGGTATTTCACTGTTTGCGACCACTGGACCGCTTCTCCCGCGACGCGGAGGGGCTGCAACGGACCCGGTCTGCGGCGGGTGAACAGAATCGCCAACGTCTTGGTTCCGTTCACAGCTAGGGATCTGGAATCAAGGTAGGCGATTATCCCCCTTAATGCCATGGTGAGCTTGGCCCAGATCACCGGGGCATCGGGGGAGGTCGCCAGGATAGCGGTATCGTCGGCATACTGAAACAGGGAGACTCCCTGTGGGACGGGCACGTCACGCACAAAGAGGGAGAAGAGGAGGGGGGAGAGACAGGAGCCCTGGGGGACTCCAGAGACTACGGGACGAGGGGTCGACAACTGGTGGTCCACGCCCACTCTGAAGGAGCGGTCCTGGAGGAAAGACAGAAGGAGATGAAGCAGGGGGGAGGGAACTCCGGCTTCTGCAAGTCCAGCGAGAAGACCTCGGTGGCTAACGCTGTCGAACGCACCCTTCACGTCCAACAAGACGAAGCCGGAATGGCGACGCTCGTCGAACGCTTCCGTCACCAGGTCGACTACCTTGGCGACGGCGTGGGTGGTGGACAGGCCCTTCCGGAACCCGAACTGGTGATCCGGCAGGAGGGGGTTCACCTCCAGCCAGGCCTCCAGTCTGGACAAGATCAGTCTCTCGGCGACTTTGCCGACGCAAGAGAGCAGAGAGATGGGACGATAGGACGTCGGATATCCGGGCGGTTTCCCGGGCTTGTGGATGGGTATGACAGTCGCCACCCGCCACTGCGCGGGAAAGTACAGCAATATAAACATCGCGTTCAGGATGCGGAGTAGCAGGACGAAGGCTTTACGAGGGAGGTGGGCCAGGAGGAGGGGGGATATCCGGTCCAACCCGGGAGTGGACGCGGCGCGAAGCCTCGCCACGGTCCTGGTCAGCTCGGAGGGGGTTACCAGCCGCAGGTCGGGGTACGGGGGTTAACCTGCCACCGGGGGAAGGAAGTGCCCCGGGGGATCCGCTTGCGCTCTCTCCGATGATCCCGGTCGCCTCGCGAAGCTGGCCTGGAATCCTACCGCCAGAGCCTCTGAACGGTCTGTGGCGGAGGATGCCAATCCGCCCGCCACGCGGAGCTCGGGGATCAGATCCTTCTTGTAACGCATCCCCTTCAGATGGCGCCACAGAGAGAAATCTTTTGTGTCGAGAGCGGCAAGACGGCGCGTCTTAGCCTCCCTTCTTTCAAGTCAGACCAGGTAATACATCATCTCTTCGGTCGTGTCAGCCCACTCTGAGCCGACACCGACTCTAGCGCTCCAGTTTGCAGAGCCCGCCACCCAATGCGCACGCCACACTGTTTTGAAAAGGTTTTAGTTATTTCTTGTATTAATGTTTCTAAACAGGGGCAGGACATGCAGCGCAAATGTAAGCAACTAGAAGCAGGTCCAAAGTTTTGACTGGCAAACCTAATGGTAAGAGATCATTGGGAAGACCTAGACGCAGATAGGAAAATAACATTAGGATGGATCTGGGAGAGATACGCCGTAATGAGGTAGACAGGATAGAACTAGCTCAAGATAAGGATAGGTGGCATACTTTTATTAATGCGTCTATGAGCTTTCAAGTTCCTAATGCCATAGTCTAAGTACCTACACACTTTAATTATGCTTAGATTATATAATGTAATTTAATCACTTGTTAATGTTAAAATACTGTTTACAGCTGTTCTAAGAATTATTATATATTTAAATATAGGGGTGTGTGAAGGTAAATTTTCCATTTCGAATTGAATATTTGAAAATATTCGTGAAGTTCAATAAAATTCCAATGAACAAAATCTTATAATAGTTCTGAAAATATACTTTTTAAAATAAATATATATAAGAATTGAGTAGTTTGTGTGACAAAAAAGATAATCAACTATTTAACGTGTTATCGATAGTAATTCAATGTATTTATAAACCAGTACTCTTTGCTAATAACTTAAAAATATACTATTACATTGACTCACTAATTGGTTGTAACTTTTTACAGTCTGTCTTGAACAACATCACAGAATGTTGTAAAGTTAATGATCTGTCCCTTAACTTGAATAAATATGTAAAAATGACTTTTCCAAAGAAAAATAGTTTTATTATATTTGACTATATCATATTGGATCACTATTTGACGATTCTTGTACCTAATATTAAAGACTTAGGTAGGCCTATCACCCTAGACTCCAAACTTACTTTCTCCACACATATAAATATTACTTTTACAAAATCATTCTAAATGTTAAGCTTTGTTAGAAGAAACACAAAAAACTTTATTAGCCCTAAAGCAAAACTTGAGCTCTATTATTTTCTAGTACAAACAATTTTGGAATTTGGTTCTATTATTTGGTCTACGCATGTAAAAAGTTCTACTCTGTTTCTTGAAAAAGTACAAAACATGTTTGTTAAATTATTTTCCTATAATAATTATACTAGTTGTTCATGTTAAACATTCTTCTTTCCAGGTTCTAATGACTGTCAGCAGGCCATTTCTTCACTTTTACTCCCTTATCTATGGCTGCGCTGTTGGACTGCTTTTCACTTCACCCCTTCCTCCTACCCTCACTTCGTCATACCCCTTCTCAGTGGGGTTCGTCAGATGTCGCAAACTTGTTACACATTTCAAAAAATGGGTGACAACGACCTTGTTGAAGAGTCATTAACCCCCAAGGCCACTTGGTACATCGGTCGTGGCCTTCTGAAGGTCACTGGCTCAGATGCGCTTTCTAAATGCCCACTCTGGGACCAATGATTCGATTTTTCCCCCGCCAGGAGCTTGAAATCTAGACGGCGTGCACACCGAGATTCGAACCTGGATATCTTTAGCACAACCAATGTCTGTTAGAACGGCCGTACTTCCTGCACCCCCACCATTTTGCTGGTCAACCAGGTAGAATGTGTACCCACATTTTCTTCAAACATCGATCACTCTGTCACCGGCCGCCTAGTGACGCATTAGACCATGCGACCCTCAATGCAAGTATAAAATTTATTGTGACGGTAGATTGCTATCCAAGGAATGGCCTCAGTACACACGCACGACAAGGAGTCGAACTAATCTCTTCAAGGAAGCGTGAGATAAGAGCTTATTTTGACCAGGTGAAATGTGTAACAGCATTTGCCAGGGTTTGAAATGTGAAGTAATTAGCGTTTGTTGCCCTCTAAGGGACTTGAACCCCTACCTTCTTATGTTACAGGGTGAGATGTGTATCCACATTTGCGCGTCATTGACAACTGAACACAAGGGAGGAATTGAACCCTCCAACACCATCTGGATAACTTTACTCGAATGAGAGAAAGACAGAATAATAAAATTAGTGATGTCGCATCATTTGCGCTGTGTTGAAATGTGATAACGGCCATAGCTATTATTTATGCTTACTCCATCATTGACACCTGGATATGGGATTCGAACCCGGGACTTTTGGCGCAACAATATAGGGGTTGTATTTATAAAAGTAATTAGCGTTTGTCAACCTTGCAGAGACTCGATCCCCCTACCCCCTCCTGTCACAGGGCGAGATGCATACCCGCATTTGCACCGTTAGATCCCTCTAGCCGGAGCACCGGAGAAAGACGTCCATCCTTGGCGAGAGAGCTAGCACGAAGGAAAGATAACTGTAAATAGATGCCTATTTACGCGGATAGGGCAAGCACCGATGTGGAAACGATATTATTGGCCAATAAGGAACTGCCACCTTTACAAGCGGCACACCCTTTAAAGCGACTATAAATAGATCTCGAAATCATTACATTCGGTCATTTAAATTCGTAATTGCTACCGATAAACATCAAGATGAGTTTCGACGCGTTGAAAAATTGGATAAATTCGGGTATGTTTTAAAGCGTTTTATATGTTTTAATGGTAATTATTTAGTTTATTACGTCTTTGGTGTACATCTGTATTTTCTTCTTTAATAGACTGGAAAGAAGATGAACCCCAGACGTCTGCTGAGGCAGTTCAACCGCTGGCCACCTGACCAATTGACGTTTTTTTAACCGTGGACGGAATTTGCTTGGTGGAAAATGACTTATCCATGGGTAATTAGCGTCCTGCGATAGATTTTATAGACTTGGCTGTGTTTTTTCCTGTGATAGTAATTCAAATGTATTTATTTAATATCAGATTATTGGGATCCCTACAATTTGGATGCGATCTTGAGGGGACACGTAACGCCCGCAGTGGACTCACCGGTCGCACCAACATCAAATCATAGAGTGTGGGGCATGGTCACGTGATCAAATTCAGCCAATCCCAGAGTTGTTACCATATGCTATACTAGACTACTCTTATATTATAAAACTAACGATTTCCGCACGTCCAGCTTAGACTCTGCCTTAAAATATATGTGAAGAATGACCCTAAGCACGGGGTGATTTTTGGATAGCTCAGTGGCAAGAACATTGTCGCACTAAGTCCAAAGTCCCGGGTTCGATTCTCGTGTCCAGGTTTCATTTTTAAACATAAAGAATATGATATTTAGACAAAGTTATAACCGTAAATAACAAATATAATACCTCAGATATTTAATCAATTATTTTAATATAGCACAGAATAAATCGACCGCGTCCCCTTTAGGTTGAAAGCCTATTTCTATGCTCCTCCAAGGCTTGAACTATTGAGAACTTGTTGGAGAAAGGAATAATGAGACGGTCTAAAAGCCCCTTCGATTTTCCAGAATTGTTAGTAGGACGCACGGGACAAGAGCCACGTATGGTAGTTGGCTACCGTAATTTGAACCATAATATACTATAAGAGGCCACCCCTTTACTTACTGTAAATGTAACGATGTTACACGAAAGAAGAACCACAAACTGTATAATGGCCAGTAATATGGGGCCATACTCACCACCCGCCTTGCTAAACGCGGCACTCTGGAGCACACACAACCGACATACTCTCCCAAGGAATGTACAACACGAACTAAAGCGAGCCCAGGCCCAACGTCCCACTTGTGATTGTTGCCACGCCCATAATGAACAAGGACGAAGTTTGACCAGAGTAGTTTCTGGTTCCTCAGGTGGAAGTTTCTCAACGCTTTCAATAGTTCCCAGTGTCACCGTTTCCCCCATCAGAGCGCTGCTCGCCACTCTTCTTTGGTTTGTTCTTCTCCACCCGGCTTCCCCCTCTCTGCGAATTTATTCGTGTCTGTGTTTACTATAAAATGACGTGTAAGTTTAGATACTTTATTCAGCCAGAGAATAACGCTGGCGACGGGGGCGGCCCCAGATGGGGAATGGAAATGTAACCACCTCACTCCTAATCCCAAGAAAAGAAAATCCTACCCCAACAAGCAACTCTCTACTACCTTTGCCACCGCCGGACTCCACTGGGATAACCGACTAGGTCAACCTTCTAGCCAGAGAATAACGCTGGCGCCACTGTCGGCCCCAGATGGGGAATGGATATGTAACCAACCGCGACAAACCTATCCCTACAGTCAAGTTTAACCTTTCGATCCTCTTCCCGGAAATCGACTCATGTGATATCAACATCTCATCATCATACCTTATACACACCTTCCCACATCCCAGTCAAGAAAATCCTCCCCAAATCCCGAGACCCAGCGCAATCATTCAGTTTCACCAATTTCCCCTCACAGTGTAAATAATCAATCAAGTGTATGTATGTACAAGGTATTAATAATCATTCACGAGGTCAGGAGTCGCGAAAGTGACTTTATTCTCGAACACAAATATAGCCCGGTCGCAGGCAGACCTGGTTTGGCATTACGGTCAAGTCAGTACAGTCCTGAGTCGGGCTACAAAATCACACACCTGTAGTATTCTGCAGGCTCATTTCATTGGTTCCATTTAATCAGGTTTATAAGTTCATTCGCGAGGTTAAGAGTCATGACAATGACTCGGTACTCAAACAACAAATCAGCCCTGGCGCAGACAACCTGGTTTGGCGTAACTGTCAAGTCAGAAGTTCTGAGTCGGGCAACAGCCGAACGGCGATACTTTACTCACTCTACCACTGACATTTAAAAGGTGAGGGCGCCGATTTAAATCTATTCTGGGACATGATATTCAAAATTAACTTTAGATAAAAATTATGGGGGGAATCTCTTTTCAAAATTGTCGTTTCGAGTTAACTTTTAAATAAATCTATTTTCATAATTGGCTTTGGGGATTTCTCGTGGAACTCCCGCGAGTATGTTAAATTTATTTTATTAAAAAAAATTAAGATATTTGATATTTACCGGCGCACTCTTACCATTATCTAACTGTTTAGTAATTTACGTTGATTCACTTGCTAAGTTCAGGGGCCTTTGGTGCGCTGACTAGAATATTCTTTAATGACGTTTATTGATATATATAATTAAATTAAATTATTCTCATCCGTTAAGTTTGTGTATTCTTTAACGACGTTTGTTGATATATACTTATATTTAGGTCACGTTATTCTTGTCTACTGTGTTGGAATATTCTTTTACGGTGTTTAATGGCATATATATATTTAAATCCTATTCTGTTATTTTATGAATACGCTCTGTCGGCGTTTGTTATTCTAGGTATATACCTGATACCTCTTAATATATCTTATAAATGCTTTATAACATTTGTTATGGGGGATTTTGAACCTATATTTGTTGGTAAAGGCATAAGGAAGGTCAAGTTTAACATGTTTATAGTAAAATATTTACTTCGATGGTTTGAGGTAGGCTATAGTATACCTTTGATGCGCGGCCATCTGCCGTGTATATGGGAATAATTAACCAGGAGTTTGTATATGTTGTCTTCTGCCCCATTTTCAATATGAATATATATATATATTTTTTTCAATATTAATATATATATATATATAGTCTGGGCTTTAATTCTCACCCTCCTATGGTTTTTGGCGCTGTATATAAATATGTTTGTTGTAAGTTTATTGTAATCACGGTAAAATCTCTTGACATGTTCTGGTGAACACCAGGCGTTAAATTGGTTCTCTCAAAAAACTATTTTACTTGTAATAATGTTGTACTGCCTTTACTTCAATAATGGCCTATATAAACAAATAAATAAATAAATTGTTTTCTCTTGTGACTCCTTGGCTATCATTTAAGGCAAGCTTCCTAGAACCTCAAGGGTGTCACATAAAGATGGCATTTCAGTACTTATGTCAGACCCAATACTACACAATCATAAACCTAAACAAAGCTTATGACCAGATCCCCTTGAATGAGGAATCAAAGCCGTATTAATCACGCAATAAGGGTCGGCCATGGCACGGAGCACCATCGTTTGAGGGCACCAACACTCTTTAAAAAAAATTGTTGATTAAAATATTATTTTAATAGTATTTGCCAACGTATCTGTCTGTAACAGGACACGCGAAATACATCAGTACAGTACAGGTAATATATATTGAAAAGGGGCACAGAAGTTGGGCGATTGCGAATGCTATATATCTATTTTCTAGATATGAAAGGACATGTGAGGCATTCAAATTTCGCGGTTCTCTGCTCTTGTCACTCCTGTGATTCACGCAAAACTCATAGAGGCGTACAAATAAAGATAGTTTGAACATACGCACCTCGCACTTTTTGAACATCAGCCCAGCGGAGTACTCTGCCGACATATTATGTGTGCTCATGTCGATGTTTATTCCATTGTTGTTGTCATTGTTGTTGTTGTCAATCTCCCCTTTATCTGAAGAACCTTGCAGTTTTCAGTTGAATTTTTACCAAAGCTTTCACCTGTCTAAGTAAAAATATTACGTTGAAGTCAAGACGTGTCGTGTGATCTATAAGCTTTTATTTTAAGCTGAACGGTTTTTATGTATTGTAAAGCTGGACATAAATTGAAAAGCTATGATTTGAATAGAGCTCCCGCAAGTACTCGCTCGCTTGTACTTGGTGTCATTGTATGTTTCCCCTGATTAATCTTGTATTTTGAGCTGAACTTTTAACAAAGTTTTCACCTGTTGTGATTGTGAATATCTTACGTTGAAGTATTGTGTGATATGTTAGTTTCATACTATTTTCTTTTTCGTGTAGTGAAAACTAATATTATATTCAATAAACAGTAGGCTATATGTTAAAGTCTGTCACATTTTAAGGGGGTTGAGGTTAGGTTTTCAAAGGAAAAAATTCAATTTATTTAATTGACATTCATATAATAATATTCTTTTAAAATTATAGAAAATATATTTACATACACTCAACAATGGCTAAAGAACGTGTAACATCTTTGACATCAATATCTATATAAAATGTCATTTTAGAATTTCTAAATGTCTCCGTTTTAATTCAAAATTGCTGAAGACAAAGCTAGACGTGATCCATTAAAGATAAAGTAATAACTAATATAAATACAGTTTCTCTTCAGAAAAATTAGTCATTGTTATAAGTTGATAATTCTTTTTAGCTCCAATAAAAAGATGTAAGAGTTGTTTTAAATACTAGTATATATTTTTCAATAAAATATTTTCAAAGTCTAATCCACACAATCTTAATATTATTTGTTATTGGGGGGACGGGACTTACATTTTTCGATATTGCCCGGGTTGCATGGACGGCTTGACCGTCCCTGCACGCAATGCGTCCTCTTAGAATTCAACTACGTTCCTTTTGGGGTCTCAACAGGGGCCCAAATACCATCATGGCTATTACAAACAAGATTATTGGATAAGTGCGTACGTCTTAAACTACCTCGATGACCTGGTCATTTATTCTAACGACTTGGAGGATCATATGAAACATATCAGAAAAGTATTGATTATATTGCGGGCGGCCAGTTCAACTGTGCGCCTGAAGAAGCTAAGTTTGGCGGCACTTGAGATAGAACCTGAGTCACGTCGTGCCACACCGGGGGGTCTCTATAAAACCCGAACGAAGCCGACCTATTAGAGAGTTCTCCCTTCCCGTCAATCAAAAGAAAATTTCCAGATTTCTGGAAATGATATGTTTGTCTAGAAGATGCATTCCAAAATTGGCCAATGTGGTGGGACACTTAAATAAAGGGGGGGGTCTCATTTGTTTGGTCTTGTGAAAATCAGGTGTCACTCGAAGCCTTAAAGTGCGCATTGTCTGGGCCTCCGGTACTAAGGATGGCCGATTTTTTTAAAAAAGTGCTCCAAACCGATGGTTATTTGACTGGATTGGGAGTCGATATTTGTAAAGGAACTGATGGGTGCCTCCAATCCATCGCATTTGGCAGTCGTAACTTGCACCCACATTAACTTTACAAGTCCTCCTTAGAACTGGGAGCACTCGGAACAGGTCCGTATGAACGAAGGGGGAGGAGGGTCGAGGGTTTCAGACCCCTCGAATTGAGAAATAAATTTATAGTATTTAAAACAATATCAATATAATGAGATGAGAACAAAAACTATTCCAGTAATCGATTCAAGTGAGAAGTTATATTTGTAAGACTCCTACTTAATAATTTCTTCCTTGAAGTTTAATCTATATCTTAGACAAGCTGTTGGTATCGTTGCGTCATGAATAGTCGAACATTGCGAGTGATTGTGTGATTTATTTTTTGCTTGCATTTTTTATCGTCCCAATAAAATTAAAATATCTAAAATATTTTGTGTTACTTAAGGAAACATCTCAATAATGTTTTATGTGTCACCGTATTGTTAACAAGTTAATTAGACCTAAGCATAAAAAAATTATTATTGACCCCGCTCCCTTTTAAAAAAATCCTGCGTACGCGCCCCTACCTTGGAATAGTAAATGCTAATTGCCGATTTAGAGTATATCTCGAACATCACTCGTTTGACTTTTATCTTGATAACTCAACCCTCTTGTGGTTGTTAAAACATTCCAGACATATCGGAAAAATAGTGCGTTGGGGGGCTTGGACTCGAGACTGCCCATGTTTCAGGGGCGAACAACCAAGTATACAAGTCTTTCTTTATCACGCTTGTTTAAAGAACTCAACGACTCCAGAACAGACTTCAGAAACGAATGGAGTTTGTTCATACGTGATATTTAGGCATTTTATTGCATAACCCTCAGCCGTGTTTTAAAATTTTAGTTCTAGTCCTTTAGTAAGGGTTGTTTATTGATTATTTGTTTTGAAAATTATGAAATATTTGGACCATAACTTCATTTTGTTTTAAAATGGATGGCTGGAGTGTATTTGACGTGACAAACAATACTTTATACCTATTTTTGGGAGAAAACTCCTTGATGGTTATCTTACTAAAGGCTAATTTTTTTTAAATAATATGTTTTAAGAAAATTGCCTTAACGATTTTGTTTAAAATTTTTATTTTAGGCCTGTTTTAAATTATGAGTAGCAGCGTATCCTATAATTGTTTATTGGAGAAAAATATATTTATAGGTAGTTTACATATTAATTATTTTTTAAATTCAAAATATTTCCAAAATGGCTTTAACTTTTTTCTGCAAATTAGAAATATAGACAGTAGACATTTTAGATAGGCCTATCACTAAGGAATAATTTTTCAGGATTTTTTTTTAAATATATAGTTTACTGATGACTTATGTTTTTAAATTCAAATATTTCGATAATAGAGTGATTTGGTTTAAAATTGATATCTGGGTATTGTTTCAAATGATAAATATCACTATATATTTGACTTACATAACAAAATAATTTAAGGACAGTTTACTAGTATCAGACTTTTGAATATGGCAAATATTTTTAAATATGCTAAAATGATTTGATCCAAAATTGACCTATAGGGAATGTTTCACATTATAAATATCACTGATATGTTTTTTTTAACTTTAAGGCTAGTTTAATTTTTTATTTAAAAATACAATTTTGGTATGTTATTGATAGAACAAGTTTGTTCAAAATGTATATCTGAAAGGTTTTTCATAAGATTAGCAAAAATATGTTTATTTTCCAAGAGCGCTTTATCGATAGCTAATTTTTGAAAGTTGTGTTCCAAAATATAATAGACTATAACATAAAATGATTGGGTCATACCATTTATTTCGGAATATTTTTTCTTAAAATTTACTTCAATTTATTATTATTATTATTATTTATCACCGCGTTTTACTATATGTTCAGGCTATATGCATATTTGAATAATTATTACTCTAATGGGTTAGGGACGAGGAAGGAAGTATTATAGAGGTAGTCTACCCACATTTGCGTGGAAGGAGAGTGGGAAACCATTTAGAAAAAAACAAACTCAGTACACCCGACCGGGATTCAAAACCCAATCTCCTCGTCATTAGCAAGCCCGTCTAACATAGGAGTGATGCTTTAGAATCTTAGACCAATCTCCTTCAAGAATAATTGATCTATATTCGAACATTTACCAACGACTTTATCAACTGAACTTTTAAGTATTTAAACTCTTTAGTCTCCACAGTTAGCAAGGGTGTGAAAAATGGCGGGTTGGGGGGTCTTGACCCCCTGCTGGAATTTGATGCCCCTCCTAGGGGATCCATATCAATTTATAGAAAGTACTTTTATAGTTGTATTGGTTAAAGGTAATCATAGTAAAATTTTCTATCGGATCCCTCCCCTCTAGAAAAATTAGCTATCTACGCCCTTGAATACATGTATTGAGGTTGAGATAAAGGAGGCTTTAAGTCAGCTTAAAAAAAGCACAGGACATGGTAGCTCTTAGATACAATGTAGGGAAAAATCCTGTATCGTACAAAGTTAGGGATAAAGTCTTGAATGGTTGTATTAATTGTAGTAATTAATAAGAAAACAGCGTGGTTGGATTACCGGTGGTCAGTTCCAATGAAATATCAAAATTTCTCGCCCCTGTCACTGCCCAGTTTTAATAGATACGGTCACTGGTCAGGCTACGTGTTACGTCCACTTCACAAAACTAAAAGATTGTAACCAGCCAAGTTCACGACCGAGAAGCGGTTGTTATTTTCTATTTTGGCTTGACTTTATTAGCCATGTTTCATTTTTGTTTTAGTATGTTTCTATTGCACTTTATCTTCTAGACACTATCCCCTCTTGTTGCATGCATCTTTAATTTTGATAATGAAAATGATCATTAACAGGGCTGGATTTAATACCTTGCCACTTGCTGGCCCACGACGAAATGCCCTCTCCCCTCACCCCCGCACCCACCCTTCCACTATTCCTAAAGGAGGATAATAGACTTCTGTGTATCATTTAAGGTTTTCACTATAGTGTTGGTTTTAGATATAATTTTTAAATTATACATTTATATAACCACTAACCATGCACAGTAATGTCTCATACCATTCCAGCAACATACATTTTAATCCACAAAAATTGAGTACAAGAAATTACAGGTTGAGAGGTAGTGTCTACAGAATTTAGTAAAAATTAACTACAAACCTAACACTTTTTTAAAATATTGAATATGTTATGCATAACAAAAGAAATGATAAAATTGACAAATGTCAATATTTATGAATTTAACTCACTTCGCCACTTGTCAGTTAGCTGTCACTTCCTATTTTCGGAAAGCCTTTCTTCTTTCCCATCGTTAGTCAAAGGCATTGATAATGTCGTTGAAATCCATATTCTGCAGTATCTTTCCTTCCATGTTCAGCATTGCCATGTTCGATAACATATCCTTGCCCATGGTTGACCTCAAATAGATTTTCACATGCCATAGAGTGGAGAAAAAGCGTTCGCCTCAGCAGTTGGTCACTGGAGAACTAAGTAGAATTCTGAGGGCTATGCTTACATTTGGGGACACATCAAAATCCTCTACGTGTAGAAATTCGCATAATTTGGTCAAATTGACTTTTCCCTCATCTTCAGCTGATTGTAGCTTAAAATGCAATCCGAGGTGTAAAGACTCTTACACTAAAAATGGCTCAATATAATATTTGCCCAACAAATTGTCATAGGTCCCATCTCTAGTATTTTCAATTTGCGTCTCAGCGTCTCATTCTTTGTTTGAGGTTTATCTGTTATGTAATTCTCTAATATTTCCAAGGTCTTAAATATTCCACGCCAATCACTCTCTCGTGCATAGCACGAATCGAGACGGGCAGACCATTGGATCTTGGATAAACTTGATCGTTTTCGACCTTCTTCATCGGAAGAGTCCAACAATGTGGGGAAGCTGTGAAAATATTATAAAGTTTTTGCAGGAATTAGAAAAATGGTGTTGATTCTCTACGAAATTCCGCAGCAAATTAACCCACAAGGTTTAGAGAGTGTGCATCAGATGGCACATAATCATCCAGGGGACAAAGCTCCTTCAATCTCACTTGTAGCCTAGTAAATACTCCCGATATATTTGAGGCATTGTCTTAGTACTGGCCCTTGCAGCTTCATATTATGTCCAAATCATATTTCTTTAAAATACTCACATTCTCACAATGTAATTGGGCATTTCCTCATACTTATGTCCCTGATTCGATAAAAAAAAACACCTTTTAACCAGATCTCCACCCATCTTAACGTAGCGTATAATAAATGTTAGCTAATCATTGTGAGAAATGTCGAAAGTGGAAACTAAACTGATACCATGGTATTTAGCTTCTTTAATTCCCTTCACTATTTCTGCTCTTAGCTTTTCAGCCATAAAAGTAATCAAATCTTCGTGTACAGTTTTATAAAGATAAGATGTATTTCCTGAGCCTACATTACTATATTTTCGTAGATATTCTGCTGTGAAGGGCTCAAACTCTGCAAGAAACTCGAGTGGCCCTAGGAAATTTCCATTGTTAGAGCTGCTGATGTGTTCATAAGTACGCCAAAATGGTAACCCTATTGTAAGATACTCTATAGAAGGGATGTTTATAGATTAAATTGGTCAATCTGGACTGAATTTACTAGCGTAGCTATGGTGGGAAGTGATAAACAACATGTTCTGGCCCAAGACTTTATCTTTGGTCCTATTGGCCTTATATCGTGCGCGGGCTATGTGGTTCGTGTACAAGACTAAATATGTGTATGTGTAAGGACATAACAGTTTGGCAATGAGGTGATTGATACGTTAACCCATTATATAGGTCAAGCCACCGAAGGGTAGATAATGGCAGTGTTTTTATCAAGTTTCGCGGAATTCGATACTACCCAACCACACACGTGAATTAACTACGCAAAGAGGCTGGAACATATTTTCATTGATAATGACATAATCGACGATAAGAAGAAACGGTCTATATTGTTTTGTGTGATCGGGGATAAAACATTTGATCACTTAACTGCGTTAATGGCGCTAGAAGATCCCGGTTCTAAATCATTTGGTGATTCAGTTCGTGTTTTAAACGGCCATTTTGCGCCAAAATACAATAAAATTGTACAAAATTTCAATTTCAGCAAAATAGATCAGTGACCCAGCGAGTTTATTGTGGAATATGTTGTCGTCTTGAGAGAAATGGCCAACCGTTGTAACTTTGTAACATTTACAAATCGGGTGCTGCGTGATCGTTTAGTGCAGAAGGTCATGGATGAGACAGAGCAGCGTGAAATGCTTTCTAAAAACAGAATGAAGTTAGATGAGGCAATTTCCATGGCAGTAAATAGCGAAGCAGTGGCTGAACATCAACGTGTGATGCGGCCAACTTCTGCAACACCGGTTGGCTACCAAAACCAAGAATCAGTCCAAATGGAAGTACACAAACTATATAGAAACTGCCAATCTTAACAAAGAGGTGACAATAATAAACAAATATTTTCTCCACGCTAACAAAAGTATCAACGGCGTTATAGTTGTAACAAAGAATATCTAGCCACTGAATGTCCGTGGGCGAATGAGATATGTCGTTTTTGCAAGAAGTTGGGCCACATAGAAAGGGCATGTAGGACTAAGAAACAAAATGACGTCAAACGAAGAGGGCAACACCCACAAACCAACCATATAGCACCCATGAAACCTGCAAGATCAGAATTAGATATAGCATATCAGCTGTTTTCTATGAGATCTGAAACTAGAAACAATACACCCTTTCACATAAATGTGATGTTGAATGGAACTAAACATCACATGAAAATCGATTCAGGAGCAGCCCTGACAGTTATTAGCTCAGTAACCTATGAAAAAATATGGACCTCTAAACCAAAATTTATGAGTTCCAATATTCAGCTTTGCACCTGGGGAGCAAAACAGCTACTTTGTATCCTGGGTTATTGTAAAGTGGAGGCCACACACAATGGTCTGTATGCTACTCTGCCCGTTACCGTAGTGGAATAAAATGTGCCAATCCTCCTCGGGAAAAATTGGTTCACCTAGTTTGGAATTAAAGTGCAAGGAATTCACCATATCACTGTTATTAAGTTCATGGAGACCGTACAGAAATTCTCAGCTTTTGAAGATCTCAAACTAGGAGAATATGTTGGACCACCAGTTTCATTAAAAATAGACCCCTCGGTTCAACCTCAATATCTACGGAGCCGTTCAATACCACTAGCACCGGACGACGATATCAATCGAGAAATTACAAGGTAAGTTGATTTAGGGATATACAAACCAGTATAATTTTCAAAATTGTCTACACTTCTTGTGCCAAAGCGAGATAGATCTCTGTGGTTGTGCGGGGACTACCGGAGTACAGTTAAGAGTACGCCATGCCCTGACAAACTCACTTTACCAACTGCAACTGAAGCTTTTGCGTGCTTAACAGGTGTAACCATGTTTTCTAAGCTTGACCTCGCACATGCTTATGCCCAAGTTAAAGTGGATGAAGAATCTTCTAAAATATTGACGGTTAATACGCCAAAAGGTTTGATGGACGTGACAAGTATGCCTTTTGGAATTAGTGCAGCACCAGCGATTTTCCAGAGGCTTATTTAATGTCTATTAGCAGGTATACCAGATACAGCGGTACTCCTGGATGACATACTTATATCGGGCAACGATAGAGAACAACATAATTCTTGGGTACAGGAAGTACTACAAAGGTTGAGTGATGCAGGGTTGCGATTAAGGAAGGACAAGTGCAGGTTTGGAGTTCCAGTGGTGTCGTTTTTAGGTTTTCAGGTAGACGCCCAAGGTATTCACCACCTACAAGACAAGGTTGAAGTCACACACAAAGCTCTAACACCTAAGAACAAAACAGAACTTCGAGCTTTCTTAGGACTTCTCAATTTTTATGAGAGATTCCTGATGGACAAAGCTACTGTTTTGGAACCCTTACATCGTCTTGTAGATAAGGATACACCATGGCAGTGAACTCAAAACCATGGGAAAGCATTCAATAAAGCAAAAGCCATTTTAACATCAGACTTAGATTCGATGCATTATGATAAAAGTAGATCCTTGATACTACCATATGATCCATCTCCTTACTGGGTTGAAGTGGTCCTCTCGGACAATGAAATGGAAGCTCCAGTAGCGTTTGGATCAAGAACACTGTCGCAAGCTGAGCGTAACTACGCTCAAATTTATATGGGAGCTTTGGCGGTTATATTTGGTGTCAACAAGTTCCCGCAGTTTCTTTGGGCCGATCTTTCACAATATTCACAGATCACGAGCCACTTCTAGGATTATTTTATCCTGCCCGCCAGACGCCAAGTGTTATGACACCGTGGATGTTACGGTAGAGCTTAATGCTAGGAGGTTATGCTTATAACATTATTTATAGACTAGCGAAACACCATGGAAATGCAGATGGGCTTAGCAGACTTCCATTGAACACTTCATAAACTGTGACTATAGAACCTAAGGGCATTTTTATGATAGACATGAAAGACCCACCTATCTCAGTGATTGAAATTGCCAGATAAACAATAAAGAATCTTGTGCTGTTAAGGTTAAATAGTGGGTTTTACAGAGTTGGCCTGAAGAAGACGTGGGGAAGGATTTCAAGCCCTACAGTGCACGACGCTCTGAAATATATTTATCACAAGATTGCTTACTCTGGGTTAGTAGAGTGATATTGCCAAATAAACTCAACAAAAGGTTTCTCCTCTTGCTTCGTGCTACACATCAAAGGTGTAGTGCAATCAAAAGGAGTAGCTCGTACTTATAAATGGTGGCCTGAAATGGATGCAACCATAGATGAAGTAGTGAGTGGGAACTTGCCAAACCTGTCAAGAAAGCCGGAACAATCCACCACAAGCCTCAGTACAGTCATGGACAGCACCAACAAGCCCATGTATCCGTCTTCACATTGACATGGCAGGGCCGATACAAGGACAAAACTTGTTAATACTTGTGGATGCGCATTCTAAATGGCCTGAGGTCAGACGGATGAAGTATATAACATCAACGAGCATAATAATGAAACTAAGACACATTTTTGCTTCACATGGGCTTCCAATAGTCCTAGTAAGTGACAATGGCCGTAATTTTGTGTCTGAGGAGTTTGAACGGTTTATTAGGTTCATTGGAATTAAGCATGTAACAACAGCAACATATCACCCTACAAGTAATGGGCAAGCAGAACGTATGGTTCAAACAGCTAAGAAATAGTTGGAAGGAACGACAGGTGACTGGCATACTATGCTCGCAAGAATCCTCCTAATGCTTCAGGAAACCCCCACTAGAACTACAGGCCAAAGTCTAGCTCAGCTTCTAATGCATCACCAACTCCAAACACTTTTGTATGTGCTACATCCAGATAGACAAACAACAGGCTTTATGGTACTCCCTCAAGATACGGAAGATACGGAGAATATGCGAGTTTTCACAGAAGGAGAAACAGTTTGGGCAAGGCAGTATGGAGTAAAGAGGCCTAAATTGATGCCAGCAGTGGTCACTGACGTGATAGGGAGGAATATGTACTGTGTCAGTTTAAAGGAGGGACTTGGACAAACAAGACACATAGACCAGCTCCGAAAACTCTACGAAAAAACACCTCAATCAGAGGATGCCTCAGAGAGGTCACTTTCACAAAGATAAACCGGAAAGATACCCAGATAAAGACCTTGTGACATCTTAGAGAGCAAGACCACTTCAACAGCCACTAGCACCTCTGGCAAGAGAAGACCATGAGTAGCAACCAGTAGAAAACCCACAACCACAGGAACAGCAACCAACAGTACTGATAGACAACACAGGTCAACAGTCAGCAGCAGTGGTGGACAACACAGGTCAACAACCAGTAACACCAGAATCATGGCCCTTCTGAGGCCACGGAGACATTTGTGTACTTCTGTGTACTTTGGAGATAATATGTAGATATCTAGGAGGGGAGTAATGTAATATACTCTATAGTAGGGATGCGTATAGGTTAAGTTGTTCAATCTGGACTGAACTAACTAGATTATTTATGGCAGGAAGTGATGGACAACATGTTCCGGTATAAGATTTTATCTTTGGTCCTATTGGCGTAATATCGTGCACGAGTTATGTGGTTCGTGTACAAGACTAAATATGTGTCTGTGTAAGGACATAACACCTCTAATTGCCAGATTGTGTACTGCTGTAACAATCCTTTATAAATAATTTTTCCAGTAGTTGCATTCTTCTTCATACTGCTCCACAAGCTTGATCTTTCCCAAATTCACTTTTGTCCAAGGATGCTGTGAGTTTATATACCTCAAGTCTCTCAAGAATTCTGTTTAGGTGTTCCAAGTGCTTCTCGTAGCTGTTGGGGAAGACGATGATATAATCGATTTAGGCAAAACACAATTTTCCTTGGTATATCCAGCAAGCACTTGTGTGCTCATCATACTTTGGAAGGTCCCGGGAGTTCCCTTGAGCCCGAAAGCCATGATTTGGAACTGGCAGGTCTGCCCTTCCGGAGTGTTAAATGCTGTCAGGTGTTTGGATTTGCCAATATACAGCCTTAAGGTCAAGAGTGCTAAACACTTTAACTGTTCCTATAATTTTAAAATGTTCTGATCTCGTTTACTGGTCTTAATATACAGATTTTTTTCCCCCTTCAAATTTCACCTCTATAGATTCAAACAAGAATCCTTTCAGATGTCGTAAGGAAGTTGATAAAACTAATTCCTTAGTGCCCTTCAACTCTAAAACAGGTAGTTTCTAACCAAGGGGTCGCAACCCTTTTTTGTCTCATGATGTGTTTTGAGTGTGGTAACGGGGCTTGTTGAGGTTATAACTTTATATTTACTTTGTTAATTTATTAAATTAATTATAGGAAAGTGCTAATCCAAATTAAAATAAATATGAGTGGTTAAAATTATAAAAACTGCTTGTGTTCCTTTTGGTTACACACCTCTGACCTAGCTGACTGTAATAGCCCAGTATTTGGACAAACAGTGATGATACGATAACATCCAAGGTACCAGATTTGTTGGATGATTCTTTTTAGCAACATATTAGTAACTTTCATCTAGTCATTATATAAGAAATGTATAGTAATTAAAACAATCTTAGGTGGACCAGTGGACTTAACGTCACGTTCGTTTGATTTGGTTTTTCAGTGATGGAGGTTGGCATTCAATTTTTTTCAGTGTGGTAATGGGGTGATATTTCCTAAATGGTTTTCACTTCTCTCTCCAAGCAAATAAGGGTACATTTTCTCTAAGGTCTTCCTACCTAACAACTGTAGGTAGCTAAATTCGAATAGCTGTGGATACAACGAAAAAAATATATGAAAAACCAGGATTTCAACGCTTTTGGGTGATCAAGATCTCATGATGGTCCCAAGGTACAAACAATGTATACACCGAACCCACAGCCTCCATGTTAAAATGGCTGTGATCATTGGGAATGCTTGAGTCCTTCAACAAGGGAATCGCAATGTAGAGTTCCAAGGGACAACATCGCTATCAAACAGAAAATATAAAATTTTCCTTTTAGTAGCAATAAAGCGGCTTTCAAAAAACTAGATTCAGGTAGAAACCCCACCCCGTTAGAATAAACCAACCCCCCCAAACGAGTATACGCAGCTAGAAATTTTCAAAGAAAACGTATAATACACTGATCCTTTTTTTGTTCAAGCATTTGTCTGCATATTGTCTAGTTGTAAAAAAAAAATTTATACCGTCGATTAATTGTCTGAAAAGTAAAGTTCATTGGTGGGGTTTAAGGGGGGTGTTTGGGAGATGGGGGGATGGCGGGATTATTACCATATTGTGTTTTAACTGCCACTCCTTTACAATGAACAATATGAAAGTGAGTTATTTCACTTGATCGAAAGTGATGTTATCACTGAGAACTGAAACAAGCACTCCCCAGTGCCCATTGACTGAACCAGAAGATAATTCGTATTGTGTATTGTTACCACTTTCTCGCTACCCTTTGAATATAGATAAAATATTGTGACCATAAAAAAAATTGAATCTGAGCTTTTGTTAATAGATCTGAAACTATTTTACCCATCAGGCTATAGAACTTGATTTCAAGTTTTTTCGTAAGTTTCCCAATTTTTTTTATTATTATTTGTATAACCCTAAATATAAGGATGGCTTACTTTAAGGCTAAAAGAGAAAACAAAACAATTTTCTAAAAATTAGATCTAGCGATTTTGATTAAAATTTGTTTCTAGGTACTGTATATTATTACAAAAATAATTGTTCACCTAATTACCCCGTGAAAATGAATTTAAATATACTAGTAGACAAGCAGATATTTCAAAAAATTTGGTATTTTCTCAACTCTTTAAGTTACAAAATAACTTATCTTTGCAGTATCTATAGGACCTAAAATATGAACAACACTTATTTGAAAGAATATATTATAAAATAAATATTTTTATTCATAGTCAAATAAGATATATTATTTCAAACAAAGCTTTGGAAAATGAGAATTTTAAAATGCATAGGACTAATAATATTTTTCTATAACAGTGTATATAAATTCATGTATAGGGTGGGTTCGAAACAATTATACGTTTAGTAACATGAAAATTAACGATTTAAAAGAGAAGTTAATACCAACCCGCTAAATGAAAGCAAACTA
>CABEEJ010005331.1:0-43852 GCA_901482245.1 Timema douglasi | reverse complement strand
CCCAACAATCGCATCATGTTGCAAGTGTTTTCATCCCTATCGGAGTAGTTTCCGGTATTGTGTCAGCAGCCCAACAATCGCATCATGTTGCAAGTGTTTTCATCCCTATCGGAGTAGTTTCCGGTATTGTGTCAGCAGCCCAACAATCGCATCATGTTGCAAGTGTTTTCATCCCTATCGGAGTAGTTTCCGGTATTGTGTCAGCAGCCCAACAATCGCATCATGTTGCAAGTGTTTTCATCCCTATCGGAGTAGTTTCCGGTATTGTGTCAGCAGCCCAACAATCGCATCATGTTGCAAGTGTTTTCATCCCTATCGGAGTAGTTTCCGGTATTGTGTCAGCAGCCCAACAATCGCATCATGTTGCAAGTGTTTTCATCCCTATCGGAGTAGTTTCCGGTATTGTGTCAGCAGCCCAACAATCGCATCATGTTGCAAGTGTTTTCATCCCTATCGGAGTAGTTTCCGGTATTGTGTCAGCAGCCCAACAATCGCATCATGTTGCAAGTGTTTTCATCCCTATCGGAGTAGTTTCCGGTATTGTGTCAGCAGCCCAACAATCGCATCATGTTGCAAGTGTTTTCATCCCTATCGGAGTAGTTTCCGGTATTGTGTGTCGTGAATACAAGCATTATGTGGATATGCTTCTCCTGCCCAACAATAAACACTAGTTTCAACTAACATTTTATCCAAATCTTCGTTTGCAGTAGTGACGTCACAATGAACCTCATCAAATGTTATGTCATGGCAGGGACAGGTTCCAAGTATGCCAAATTGCAGATGGTACATATATTATTATTATCATTATTATTTAGCACCACGTCTTACTACCAGTTCGGGTTATACGCACTTACGCTAATGTGTAATGGTAGGGTGATTGTGAGATGAAATGGAGGACATACAGCTTAGCGTGGTATCCGAACCACGGTGGAGGTCTGGCTTTCCACACATTCACAAGTTGTGATTAATACACGTCTTTTCAGAAGGAAGGGTTTGGCAATCTGATAAATCTGTGCCGGGACCGAGGATTGAACCCTGGACCGCCAATACAGAAGTCCGACACCTTACCCCTAAACCGCCAGGTCACCATGGTACATCTAGAAATGTGTAATTCAACATATTAAACTTATAGTTCAAATACCAAGAAACATTTAAATATTAATTGGTAAGAACTTAGTAAGATATCTATCTAAATTCACTTAATTTTCACTCGAAACACTTTTCACAGGAAAATGTTCATATGAATCTGACGCAGTCATCGTTAAAGTTCCACATTAAATCTTTCCACTATGGCTAACATTTGTTTCTTGTGCAAGTTTAAGTTTTAGTAGCTGAAAAATACAAACTAATGTCTAAATAGGCCTACATCATACACAATTTCATTGTAGATTATGTTTAATACTTATTCACAAAGACATGCACTCACATCTTTAATAAAAATAATTAGCCTGATGTGTTCACGGTTGGTATTGAACACCTGACTTTGGCTCAGTTGGATTTATACAACAATAACATTAAAATATTAAAATTGAAAAAATAACAAACAGTTGTTAATATTAGTTTTCTTTTATATATTTTTAATAACAAAAGTAAATTTGATTTATACCTTAAGTGATATTTTGCCTCCTTTTTGGTATATTTTTGTCTGTAAATCTCGGAAATTTCAGTAAAAATTTTACACTACATCACAATTTGTGTGTATATAGATGTTTGTGTTTAGTGATATGTGAATCTTATAAAGATTTAGTGAAGGTGTAATATTAAATTGTACTACTAATATCACAATTTAACTACCCGCACCCAAATAAACTTATACTCTTAGACATCCAGCATTATTAAATATCACAAGCTTACTATACCTAATATCCTCTATACCTAGTATCCTCTGGCCTAGCACAACCTGTTCGCACCAAATCCTAAAAATAAGAGAAGCTCTAACAAGCTTGAATGATGTAGCAACATGTTCCAATAGAGGAGTCTATAAATGCTCTGATTGGCTCGGCGTAGCTACAGAAGGACCACTCATATTCTTGAACTGAAACTAACCACCTGTATGGTGCGGCGATATCAGAGAACATAGGGGTAAACTTGGAATAGTAGGCACACATGCCGATACACTTCATAACACCTTTGAGATTCTTAATGGGCTTGATCCTCTCGGGATTAATGAATAAATTCCTAGAAGAGATCACATACCCCAAATATGTTATAGAAAGTTCAGCCCATAAGACCTTATCCAGATTCACAGTTAACCCTACGCTACGCCAGTGACCTAGCATTGTTTTAAGATGGCCTATATGCTCCTCTAAGCTGTCATTATAGACGCAAATGTTGTCAAGATAATTAAAGACATAGAACGTGGTCAAGAACGTGACTCAGCGCTTGACCTCCAATACTAACTACAGCCTAGGGGTACTCAATTGAACTTGTATTGTTGCCAGAATGTCACAAAAGCAGTGCACTTTTTTGAAGATTCAGTAAGACAATATTGTAAGAAATTAGCATTTAGGTCAATTCCGCTAAACACCTTAGCTCTAAATGTTGAAAAGCAGACTTTATGCTCGGCATAGGATAGGGGTCAAATTGGATCAATTTTTTATCTTACAGTAGTCGACAATCAATATATGTCCTTTTCCCTTCTTTGGGATAATGAATGCAGGACTGGCATACTGGGATTTGGAGGGGCGAATCCACCTTTGACCTCAAGATCATCAATAGTTTTCTTAAAGATTTCCATCTTAAGGGGGAGGGGGGGTCAAGAAGACGGTCCCACTTTAACAGGGATATTGTCTTCAACAACAATCTTGTATGGCAACGCATCACATTTCCCTAACTTCGTAGTAATAACATCCGGAAACTTCATAATAACATTTTGAACAGCTTCCTCACAGTTATTAAGATAAATAAAAGAAGCACTAATATGAATATTACACAAGGGGATTTTAACTTTAGGGGATAATTCAAAACACAACTCTCTACGCAATAAATTCAATGTAGCGCTCGTCTGTCAAAGGAAATTGTTTCCTAAGATCACCTCATAGAGAATTAGAAGGAACACAAAACATATTTCTCTTCTAAGATTATTATTATTAGCACCGCGTCTTACTACCCGTTCGGGTTATACGCACTTACACTAATGTGTAATGGTAGGGTGATTGTGAGATGAAATGAAGGACCTACAGTTTAACGTGGAATCCGAACCACGGTGGAGGCCTGGCATTCCTCACATTAACAAGATGTCTTGTCAGAGGTGAAGGAAGGGTTTGGTAATCAGATAAATCTTTGCCGGGACCGAGGATCGAACCCCGGCCGCCAGCATAGAAGTCTGACACCTTACCCCTAGACCACCAGGTCACCTACTCACTTCTAAGAAAAACCCCATATTTTTATGGATAATGTAACTTGTTTATATACAACCAATAAGCTACCATTACTTACTACAAATCGCTTATGCTCGATATTTTCTAATTTATAATTATTATTTCTCTCAAGTTTTTCAAGCAATTCAACACTTATAAATTACCCACAAGGCCCTGTATCTAATAAAGCATACCCAGAGTACAAACCTATTGACATTTTTACAACGGGTGGAAGGGGGATTAACTCTTTTTATTCTGACGAGCAGTGATACCACCACTAAAAACACGCGCTACAAGTTTCCCGACTGACACTGGCGCTGATAATGCCCAAGTTGATGGCAGCGAAAACATGTAACCTTAGACAACTCGGGGAGAAGACTTTGCTTACTCAGGAAGTTAGAAGGTATTCCCTGACTAACCTGAGGAGAGGGTCTAAACTATCTGGATAAGCTGGGTAAAGGGGGTGTAAATTTACCACAGAAGTAGATCTCCTCTAATTACTAGCCGGATGGGCCTCTAAATATTCTTTATCAGCTTGTAATGACCCCTCAATATTCGAAGCTGAGTTATATAACTCTGAGAAGGTGCTAGGTTTATAAGCAAAAACAAAATGCCTGCGCGTAAGAAGGGAAATTTCTCCAAAATAAGCTCTACAACTTCCCCCTCAGAAAGGTTCAAGTTCAAAATATCCACCGCTTCCAAAAAGCAAGAATATATGATCCAATGGATTCGTTGGGTAGCTGAAAACGGCGTATAAAATCATTACTAAGTCTGTCCCGTTCGCTTCTATTTACTAAGGATTCCAAAGCTCTATCTTTAACCGCAGACCAAGAGAGACCTAACTGAATAACCTGAGATATTATGTGAGTTAAAAAAAACCTGACGTCTTACCCATGCATAATGTCCAAAACTCAGAAGCTCCTTCAAGTTTTAGCTTGCTATCTCTATTAAATGTTAAAAAAACCTGAAATAATCTCGAATTAGATAGAGCATCACACGTTACAATATCTTTTAAACATTCCCTCACCACATTATACTGAATATTAGAGGTGGGGGGAGTTTGAAGCAAATTTTCAGAATTCGGGGGGTTGGTTCTCCCTTTTCATGCTTATTCTCTTTCATATATACATGCTGGCTATCTTCTAACCGATATTAGGGAACTTGATCCGTATCAGAGCCGGATTCAACTAAATAAGGATCGCTGGACTATCAAATTTGTTGTGAGAGAAGCGCTCGCAACTGGCTTACGGTGGTGGTGGGAGAGGGGGGTACTGTGTTTCCTGTAAGTCAAGCTTCGACTCAAGTTCTTCGCCTTTGAGGCCGAAAATATTGGATCTTGGGAATATCCGGCTTGTACCGGTGGTGGAGTCCATGGCAGAGGATGGGTTCATGAAACAGAAACAAAATAATATCAGGATAATGTTCTTACAAGGTTCACTCTGCAATAGCAGAGTGGCGCGGGATTTGTAGCCCCTTTTTCGTCCCACAGGACCAAGGCGGGCATACAGAGTATAAAGTTATAAAATAAGGGGAGAATAAATGCAGAGTGAGCACATGGGATATTGAAAACAAATATATTATTTTTATATATTTGCTCATGTTTCCCAGCAACCCATGCATCATTATTGCGCTAGGCGAACAAATAAGTGGATGAACCAGAAAATAATCAAAGAAAATTTCCAGGGAAGTGTAAAATACTTAGTTAAATAGGAATAAAGTGAAGTCATAATATCAGGAGTTAAATAGATAAATGTAAGTTTTATTTATAAACAAAGTATAAAGATAAATGTAGGTATTATTTATAAACAAGATATATATATATATTATTTATAAACAAGATATTAATATTTGATTCAACAGAAAATATCTCCGGCATTTACCTTGCAATAGTATTAACTCCATCCACAAGTCAAAAGGACTTCCAAAACATAACATACCTTTACTTGCCAGAAGGACTCTGAATATTAAACATATTTTAACTGTCTGAAATTATTATTATAATTTCTCCAAGTCGGAAGGATTCTGAATATTAAAAATATTTAGGTCGAAAACGAATTTGGATGTACAAAAGCTGAAACTTAATTTAGTTCTTACATTTATTCGGACCGAAGACGTGCTCAAGATTAATATCCTTCCAAGATTGATTTATCCTCCGACCTTGTAACGATAATTCTCTCAAAATATCGGTACAAATGCCCGGCCGGCTACAGGATGAGTTGGGGGTGGGTTGGAGTTTGCGGAAAATGAATCTTTGAATACAGAGCTTTCCTTTAAGATTTAATAGAAGTATGAGCGTGGTCATAAAGTTACACAACATGGATAGCATAAGGGAAATTTATAGTTACATAGGATTGATCAAAGATTTAAAAAAAAATCAAGTGTGAGTTAAGGTGAAATAAACCCCAAGGTGAAACCCTCTTAAATATAATTTCAAGGATTGACCAAAACCAAATCCGGTGACCTCTATAGGCCAAAACATCAACTAGACTTTCAAACTCTTGAACAGGGTTGAGTAACATTAAAAGCATTAACAAAACTTTATAGGCTTCAAAACATTCTATAACTCCTTAATAGGATTAGCGAAATCATAAGTGTCAATTAACCTCTATAACTCCTTAAGAGGATTAACAATATCATAAGTTTCAACCCACTCTATAATTTCTTGATGGGATTAGCAAATTCATAAGTTACAACTCAACTCTATAACTCCTTAATAGATTTAGCAATATCATAAGATTCAAATCAACTCTATAACTCCTTAATAGATTTAACAAAATCATATAGATCCAGACTTCATGAACACAAACAAAAGTATATATGCAAGGAGAGCACAGGCTTAGGCACGAACCTTGGACCCCAAGATTAAGAGTCTCGTGCTCTACTGACAAAGTAAGCCGGGCGGTCACTCAAAAATTACATAAGTTGAGTGTCCAAGCTGGTCGTTAGTCCAACCAGTTAGGGCCTGATATGAACCTTAAGATCCCAGAAGGGGTGAATTGTGTCCATAGATTAATTCACATAAATAAATGACAGGTACGTATAGAACTGCCATTGCAACTCGCGGGGCTTGACCCCGGTCTGGCCGCCCGTGGGACTGTGGGAGTCCGGAACTTTTCCCACAGGATCTTAGTAGGCCCAAAACTCTTACATATCCTTCAGGACGAAGAGTCTGGGTACCGGATAATAAAGCCATCCGCGTAGCCCTGGGTGGGAAGACCCCAAGAAAGAGGCTTCTTCGAGACTCGATAACACACAAGAGAATATATATAATATATATAAAAATTAATAACACCAGAAAATAAATTCCAGGCTACGAAATGCACTTGGAAAATAGCTCTACATGTCAGAATCACACGATGGTGGCCGTGTCAATCCTCCTTCGGACATTCTCAAAGACCAGCAAAAGATAATTCGTGCCTTCACCTCGTATCCATCGTCGTTCGACTGCCCAAAATAATTTTTCTTCCCTCACTTCAAAGCTCCACTCAACCTCTGCTATCTTGCACCTCCCTTTTTTCTATCTTGTTGTTTACTTTCAGCGAACCGTACATAGCTCCTAGTGGGTGGCACTAGTTGTCATCTTGCTATTTTCAAGCAATATTTCCCCGTAGGTAGATCGAATAATCGCAGTGGGCATCTATACTTCATTCACGGTAGGAGTTTACCTCTGAAAGGTCTTTTTTCCTACCAATACCCTACTATATAATAGATTTCTGGTAGGGAAAAAGGCCTTTCAGAGGTAAACTCCTACCGTGAACGAACTACGAGTATTCGAGGGTTCCTCCAATGTCCACGTTGAAAGCTAATGAATGGCATTTCTTCACAACCTCCTAGCAGTATTTATTTGATAACATTTGCTCAGAGAAGGGGAAATGGGGGGTTACACACAAGGTAGACACAAAGCGAGAAAACGGGGAGGGGGTAGTGGTGAAAGGGGAACATGTAACGAGAATGCCCTGGAAGGCCCAAGAACAGTATTCTTGGCATGTGAAACCATCTAGTACCAGAAATGCTATACTTCATATTTCCTGGCAGCCTTAGCGAACACTCGGGGTGGGCCCAGCCCGTTCCCTCGTGCATCCAGTCTTGTCCACCCATCCGCGTTAGCTGGTTGTGGGGCGATGGAGATAGTCAGCTTGGGATGTACACAGTGAAATGGAGCTGGGTAAGTTTAGAACATCATACTAAGTTTAGGTGGGATATTATTGAAGGTAATTTAGTACCCAGTTTTGAAATTTAACGTTGTGGATTATGATAGGATGCTACATCCAGAATCGTAAGAACCTCTATCTGATCCTTTACCATCTGACCTTTAGGGTCTCCTATTTCTATTGTTCGCTCACCTTTGTTTTAAATCCCTCCCAGATCGTTTTCTTTCTGGTACATAAGGTCATACCTTTATTTTATTTGCATTTCAATAATCTCATTGCATATCTTCTCCACTTAGTATTTCCTCACTTTGTCAGTTTCTCTCCTTAACTCATTGCTTGGTATCATATATCTTTCTTTGTTGATATTTTCCTGTTCCTTCTTTCTTCCATTTTATAAAGGATATATGCTGTCACCCAGGGCTTTCGTGTAGTCCTCTTCACTTTTACAACATTGTCATTTAGCACCTTCAAAAAACTATTCTTATCACTATTCCACTTCCCTTTCGCACTATACCCTCTTCTGCAACCTCACTTAAATTTTGTTCTCTTGAATTTCTCACAATGTCACTCTTACTTCTTAATTTTTATAAGTCCCACTTGCCCCTGATATTTTTCAACTTTGTTTTAATGCACGCCACCAGCAGGCTGTGGTTTGAATCGATGTCGGCTCCTGGAAATCTCTTTTCACATCCTTCACTCCATTCTTGAATCGCGGTTTGATAACTACCTAGTATAGTTGGTACCTGCTGATGTCACCCGGGCTCTTCCATGCTTATAGTTTTGTCTTCCGTTTCTTGAACCAAGTGTTTGTCACCACCATGTCACTCCGCTGGCAGAATTATATGAGAATATGCCCTCCATTGTTTCTTTTCCTCAGTCCATATGGCCCTATGATCTTTTTCTCCCGTCCTTCTCCAACCACACTGTTCCAATCACCAGTGATGCTGTTCACTTTCCCTCTTCCTTCATGTTAAATATAATCACTTGAATTTCATCGTATATTTCTTTAACCTCAACATAATCGTAGTTGGTTGTTGGCTTGTGTACTTGTACTATCAAAATATTCACTGGTTCAGCGTTTAATTTCACAAACATTAATCCATCACTATGACACAACACTTTAGTGACACTTTTCACCACTTCATTTTTCATCACCATTACCACTCCTTTTTCTGCGCTATTTCCACCTGAATAATACATTGTGTGATTTCAATACATTACTTCACTTTGATCTTTCCACCGGACTTCACTTAAACACACAATGTTCAAACCACAACTTTCCATTTCTATTTTAAATTTTCTATTTCCCATTCCTTTTTATCGTCCTTACATCATTCCATGTACCTATGTCGAAAGGAAAAGTTTTATTTTATATTTATTTATTGATTGCTCCTTCTGAAGTAGTCCCTGCCCGTAGATCCGAAAGAGGTACTAGTTTACCTCCAGATTTTTTTTTGCCCTCATTGGTTTCGTTCTCTTGAAAAAAGAGGATCTCAAGGAAATGATATTATGTCAGTTCTACCTTTCCCTATCCACACCGAAAACCAAGGCTGAGCTACCATTCCATGCGGTCACGCCCGTGGCTGTCCGACCTTTTTCGGCCATTAAGCCACCGTACTATCGGTGCCAGCCCACTCTCGCAATGTGGGAGCATCTGTTAAGTGGACTCAGACAACTCTCGGCCTCTGGTGTCCCAAGGCTCGTTTTAAAGAACATCTATGAAATCATGCTGCCAGAAAACTTTTCATATAATATATTGAAAACGTGCTTACTAAAAATGATTGTATTAAATTTACTTATAATCCATTTAAAGAGGTTGTCACCGAGACACTTTTTGAAATTGGATTGCCTTGGTAGCTATTTAGTGTGTTCTTTATCGGATTTTTTTTAAAAAATGTTATGCCTTTAAATTCTATTTGAAGGGGTCTTTCCCCAACACATTTTTGAAAATTTAATACACCTAGAAACTATTGTAGTGATCGTCGCTTGGATTTAAAAAAATATTACATGTGTATAAAATCTATTTGATGTGGCTCCCTACGGGTATTTATTTTAAGACCGGATGTCTCTAGAAGCCGTTTAAAGTAATATTAACCTGGAATATTTTTGAAAATTAATCGTCTTCAAAGTTATTTTAACGCTACATCTTACTACTCATTCGGGCTATATGCTTATATACTAAATATGCTAATAGTTCTTAGTGCCGAGGAAGGTTTATTTATAGAAAGTGTACCCGAGTTCAGATTAAGGGAGAATTTAAACCTATTTTGGAAAAAAAACACCCTGTGTACACCCTATCAAAATTCGAACCTTGATCTCCCCATTATCAGCAGTATAGTCTACTGCAAGAGGGGAGCTTTAAACCACGTGGACATCAAAATGGATCTCTAGGCGCTATTTGGAGTGCTCCTTCTTTGGAAAATTTTTGAAAAGTTAATTTCTCTATAAAAAAATTTAAGTTTTAGACAAGACCATAATTAATCTTCATATTTAAAACCTGGGAAATTTTCGGGGGGTTTTGAAAAACTTGTACTTCCCTCCCTAATCCCATGATTAGTGTGATGATATAAAGTATTGTTTGGTTACAGGTGGGACTCTCTATTCAACAGTGAGGCTGACAGTGACGTAATATTTCTGGTCGGTCTGAGCTCTGAACTGTTCCGGTTCCCTGGTCATAGGGATGTCCTGGCCGCTGCCAACCCTGTCTTCAGGGCTATGTTACAAGGCACATTCGCCAATGAAGACGTCATCACTATCAATGATGTGGATGATCGAGCGTTCGACAAACTTCTAAGGTGAGTGTATTTGGTTGCTTGAATGTCAGAATTAAACACTAATATAATGATTGATAGTTTCTATAGCGAGTACCACAGGAGGGAGTAAAGTTTGACAATCAATATCTCAAATACATTTTAAGATAACAAAACTCAATTTAAACAGATTTAATAGTTTTCTCGTGGTCTTTATGATTAAGTACTTTCAAAATGAAGGTTTAACAAACATATATTTGAAAACATAGATAATTGAAAGTGTTAACAACTTGATGTATTGCTAGAACAGACTTACATCTAGTTGAACCATTAATTGGTACCGTATCAAATTATTAATGTCAAAATTGAATAAGAAACACATGCGGTGAAAAGGTAGTGTATTAGAGGGAGAAAATCTTTGGGGGTCTATAATGAAAAAATATTCTTATGTGTGATAGTAACTCAATATTTAAATACTTTTAACGGTTTGTAGGAAATATAGAATATGTTCATTTAATTTTCTACTATTATGTTAGTAAATTTATTAAATAAACCAATTTATAGTCCCTGAGGCATTACAAAACCCTAATTTGAGACAGTTATTTAATTTTATAAAAAATATATTAATGTTTGACGGAAATATAAAATAGGTTCATTTGTTTTTTAATTGTATTAGGGGAATTAATAAACACACTTCTCTAGATAGTTAAAGCATTACAATTTACGAATTTATGTAAAAGTTATATAGACGCCGTGACTTTTCCTAGATATTTAATTTATGAACTTATATTTTATAAATTATTCCATCATAATATATATCAGCCATGATTTTTCCCTATGTATTTAACTTAGGGACATATGTACAGTTATACATTATTTCATCAAAATGTAGCCACCGTGAATGAAGGTATTGATGATATTTAAAATAAATTCAAGATCCTCATAATTATATTCAATATTATTTATGAATAAATGTAATTTGTCTCAAAGTGACGTTGAATTAACACACACACGATATTAAAAAAACTGTTAATTGTGTAGCTTATGATTGTAAATAAATAGTCTTTAACTGTTATGTTTGTGTTTTAACGTCTAAACTCAAACACACCCTCTCTTATCGCATAAATACAATTACCTTAAACCCATATTAGTTAAAATTTATAAACCAATATTTAGGCAATAAATCTGGTGGAAATATTAATATTAATAGTATACTTGTTTCTCCTTTCTACTCATATCCTACATCCAAAATAAGCCTTTTTTTTGTTAAAGCTATATTAACTACACATGTGTAATCAATAAAGCTTAAAGTTTACTACTCTGAGTTATTTTATATTTCATTCTGGCAATGTTAACAACACATGCATATTGCCATCTCCTGCTTGTCTTTGATTCTCCAAGGATTCCCAAATAACATATTCTAGGGATTTTTGTAAATAATAATAGTAATAACATTTTCTTAAACGTTATTATATTGACAAAGAGCGGGTGATTAATAAATCTTATTTAAAACATTTATAGCATACAACAGAAGCAACAAAGTTTTTAAAATGACAATCACCAATATTATTTAGGTCTGGTGAGCTGTACAAATAACTAAGCGGAGCTCGTCTGGTATGGTTGGTTGAGGATGTTGGAGTTCGAACACTGGTCTATTAAACTATGGATATTTCCAAATCTCCCTCCACACAAATGCGGGTACACTTACCCTTCAAATACTTTAATTATTCATACCCCACTAGCGTATTTAAATTATTGTATGAGCAATAATAATAACATTAGTTAAAATATGGATTTGTCTGTGCTATCACAAAATATTGAAAAGTTCATAATTACTAATGTTATTCGCTAGATGGCGCAGAATGAAAGTGATTAAGAAATGAATACATGTGGATGTAAGTTTGGCCTATCATAATAATTTAAATGCGTTTGTTTGTGCGAACTTGCCACCTTAACTTAAACCAAATTTAGTTAATTTATAAACGCTATATAAACAGTGCAAACTATTTTGCCGTAATGTGTGGAGGTATAGCATACCACGCGGGCTGAGCCAATAAGTTGCTACCTTTCAATATCGACGGAGTGTACTTTGTCGTATAAATACATACATTTAAATTCAGTTGTTATTTTAATGGTTGATAAAGGTTCTTTAAATGGTGTTTTGCTATAGCTGCTACCACTACCCCTCACCAGCCCATCCCCCCCGCTGTCGAACAAAGACTGGGCTATTCTTTTACTCTTATTCACAAAAGGTCTTCCCTTCTTTCCCCACCCCAACAAACCACTTATAATAATAGTTGATACTTTTGAGTTTGTTGGAGATGTCATCAGAGACATCTATCGATAAAACTCTACACTCCATGTATAAAGAAAGCTCGATAAGACCAATGTTATTTGAAAATAGTTGATAATATATCATTTAGACGTGCCAATAAAATCTAAAATCTAAATTCTGTAGCTCTGTAAAAAAATACCAAACCTAGATTGAAGTGTTTAGTTCTAAATTTTGTAAATTTGTTTGTTTAAGTAAAACGGTCCGTTTGAAATATTGTATATTTGATCAACAACATGCGTAAGTCTACAGAGCCCTCTTCTACAACTCTCTAAGAGTGGAAAATTTTCAAAAAGAATTTGTCGCTGCGTTCTATGATAAATTATCTACCAACCGGGTCTATTATTATTATGGCAGAATTCGAAACCTCTTAGGGCTCCAAACTCTCTTCTCGCGTGGAATTAAATGTGATGCCCTTTTTGTTTTTAATACTTTCAATAGCAAAATTTCTTGTAAATTTGCCCTTGATCATGTAGGTGTTCATATCCCTTCTCTGGCTTCTGGTAGTCCAAAATTATTTTTTTCCAATAGTTCTTATAAGGTAAGCCCTATAGATCGTTGTATTCATAGCGCCAATTCTAGATTTGTTGAATTCAACTTCTATCATAAATAAAAGTCTAAGCTCAGAGAGTTATTTAAGAAACTGTCATAGTATCAATAATTTATCTGCCTATCATATTTAAATTTACAGTACTCTGATTTATTTTTTGCATATTGTAAACTGCTTTTAAAATATGTATGATTTACTATTTAGTTTTTTGTTATGATTGCTATTTTTTATTATTATCATTATTAATTACTTTTTTGTAACTATTAATCATTATATAACATTATTTAGCCATTTTTGTTTATCTTATTTTCTCGTGTAAATATATGTATTGTAAGGTACTTGTGTACTTTTCAGTGCTGGCCTCTTATAGGTCCTACGACTGTTGGCCAGCACTATAATAAAGGAGATTGAAATTGAAATTATTAACTACTTTTCTCTTTTTTTTACCGTAATTATTTTGTTCAGCTATACAATTAATTTCTATAGTTTTATGCTAAAGGCAAGAAAAGTAGAATTAGTTTCAACTCAACTATTATATAATATTTAATGACTCCAGACTGCAAATCCCTTTTCATCGTACATCTGCTCATGCACACTTTATGATGGAGAACTTAACTTAACTTAAACAAGGTGTGAAATACCGCAAATTAAATACCTGACCAATGTCTTATTGGTTGACCTCATGCTAATAAAATATGGTGTAACCGAGTTTATTTGTTGCATATTTTTTAATATGAGTCTCTGTCCAGGTATATGTACCGGGAGGAAGTTCACCTCCAGTCCGTAGCAACAGCACTGTCGACACTCCAAGCTGCCAACAAGTACATGTGTGATGGTTTGGTTCATACTTGCATCGAGTATCTGGATCTTCATCTCGATACCGCCACGGTTATCGACGTTTATCAAGTGGTGAACATGTATGCCAGCAACTGCACGCCCTCTGCCCCCCCTCTATGCGATGATCATATGCTTTCTTCAACATCATATGGACAACATTTCACGGAAAGTAACGTTCAGGTTGATGTAGACTACTATAATGCACTTTTGCACAACTGTCTACAGTTTATAGATATACATGCAGAAAAGGTATTTCAACAAGAAAATATCGAGGATTTAGATTTAAAAACATTGACCCAAATTGCATACAGAGACACTCTAGGCCTTAAGTCAGAAGTGACGTTGTTCAAAGCGCTGGAAAGATGGTCAGATCACGAGTGTAAGAGACAAAGGCTGAAGTTGTCTCCAGAGAACCGCAGAACAGTTTTGGGAAGAATAGCTCTTTACTCTGTCCGCTATGTACTGATGTCTTC
The DNA here is from genome assembly GCA_901482245.1 of Timema douglasi. NCBI lineage: Eukaryota > Metazoa > Arthropoda > Insecta > Phasmatodea > Timematidae > Timema > Timema douglasi. The sequence goes on along the minus strand of CABEEJ010005331.1, from coordinate 29,400 downwards.
TGAAGACTTCTTTGCAGGGCCAATGCAACTTTTAGATGAGGAGGATGCCAGATTTATCTTAGCTCTTATACTTAATCACGCGAATATCCCTAATAGTACTCATAATTTGAGAGAAATGCTCCCACGATTGAGATCATCTAGATCAAAGCCCGAGGAGAAGTTTATAATGTTGAGTCAAAGATCATCAACAACAGATAAGACTTCAGGGGAATCTACAACACAGTCTAATTGCACTAAGAATGGTAACACAATGTTCAGCAAAAGAAATGCAAGGAAAGAATGTAATAAAACACAAAGTAAAAATTCTTCTACAAATAAAGGAGGATCAGAATTAAAAAAGCGTAGTAAATGTTCTTGTGTAGCAGAGTATATATTTTGTGTTTTGTCATGTTTATTTGATTGACCCTATATTGAAACTCTGGTTTCCTATATTATGTCAGGTGTATTATTTTTGCTTTAAGATTTTAAATCATTGCTTGAGTTTCAAACATCGATGTTTTCATTAAGGTTAATATTAACTTTCATAAATGAACTTCATATGATAAACCAAATAATAAATATATGATTCAGGCCTACTTCATGTTTAAAAATTAAGCCAAAGCTACATTTGTTAGCTAAACACCTAGATCATGTATGATATACATGTTATAGTGTATGTGTTACTAATGTACATAGATAAAATTGGCTAAATTTAAATATCACTGTTAATCATTTGTACCTTGAACACTATATTTTATATAAATTTTTATTACACAAAATGTCCTCATCTTCAACAGCCAAACCTCACTACAATATTCTAATGGCCCAAAATAAGACTAAAAGTTTTAAAAAACAATTCTTCCTTTTCGAGTAACACCATCAGGAATATCCTTAAATGTGTATTTTTTATTTTTGGGGATTGGTGGGGAAGGGGAGAGGAAAACTACTGGGGAGGAACAGTTATTTTTTTTGGTAATCTTTCTTCTTTCTTCTTTGAAGAGGAAGCCATTAGGAAGCTACTTTTGTATGAATCTTTGTTATTATTTTGAGCCATATAATACAGCAGTTAGGTTTGGCAGTTGGGAGCGACTGTATGGATACCACTGCTTTGGACTATGAAATCACCCTATGGTGAATAATTAGGTTTTTTTTTAATGTTTCAAGTAACATTGTTTTATTTGAGACGTGGAGTATTCAAATTCATGTTTTTGAAAATAAAAATTGCATAATTATGCTATGTGTTGACTGAAAATTAACTCATTATTGGGAGATCAAGATATTAGTTATTTAAAGAAATCATAACTTTAAAGTGCTGTTAAGTTTCTGTAAGATAGTCTTATGTTATGATTCTAACTTATATTGAGTACCCTATTTTGTTAAAAGTTTGGGTATTGTATTTAAGAAATATGTATTTTAATAAATAGTGTGCAATATTTCAAAATTTAATTTTTATAGCTCAAGGAAATTGAATTGTTCTTTGATTATTTGATATAATTATTAATATTTAATTTTATAAGCTTGAACAACCTTAAAAGATATTGCTTATGGACTTAATTCTATATTGGCACACAGTAGGGCTGTCATATTTGTTAAATAATGTCAGAAATATTTAATGTGAAACTTAAATAACTAGAAATTTATATTTTTTAAACTCCACAAGAGGTTAGGAATATTAGACATTAAATTACTTTATGATCAAACAAATAATTTAACTTTTACCTTTGATATTTTGTGTTTCTATAATCCTTTTAAAAATTATTATAATTAATTACTAAGAAACTTTAAAACTCTATAACACCTTCATTTAGTGTCTTAGAAAGTCTAAATGGGCTATATTTTTTATAAAAGAATCTAAAAAATGTTTTTAAAAAAACAATCACTCTATAAAATGTGTTATACAATTTTGTTTAAATAATACATACAGATGTTTTTTAAAACAATAACGATAATTCAAATAATATTTCAACAGTAACTTTCAAGTTTATATAAAATTGGTATTAATACGTACTCCTCTATAGGACAGAGAAAATGTGATCTTTTTACAACTACTCTTCTATTGTCCTTGATCTACTTTCTCAGTATACTCTTTCTCATAATAATAATAATAATAATATCACTACCCAACCAATTATACATTTTTCTATCTAAATGGTAAGTTAATTAGTGATTATAAACAATATTGATATGCAGAAATTTTCTATCACATCATATTTATTAGATTCATAAAAATACACATTATCTAATTTAGTAAGAATATACCAAAAATAGACCTCTGCCTTTTGAAGGCAGTTGACATTATCTTATATTAAAATGTGTATTCAAACAATAAAAATACTGGCTTATACAGTTTTAAAAACATTCGGTACCTATAGTTATTTTTAGGGTTCAATTTGCATTAATTCCTCACCGTTACTTTGGCAAACAAGTAGCTGTGGACTTGTCTGTGTGGTGCTTCGTCAGCGTATCCAGACTGAGACCAGTAAAAGCATCTCATCATTAATGGAGGCCATCTTCCTGGGTATCTAGTGATGTTCCATGGTTAAAATATATTTATGAAAGCATTCATCTTGTTAATCTATGAATGAAACAAGATTTTCAGTTAAAAACTATAGGTGGGAGTCAGAAAAATGGATTTTCCAGAACACAACTCTCTCAAAGATTTTGCACCAAATTTCTGTACTTGAGATCCTTTTCTGTTACCTAAAAATAGGGAAGTGTGGCTTCTTGTAGCTCAAGTGTCCCAGAGGCAAAGAAATCAAAGTGAAGCCGCCTTGTGGAACAAGAAGCAGAGCAACCACTTTTAAATCACTAAAAACTCGCCACATGTGCTCTGTATACTTTATTCCTTCCAACATCATAGTCATACTCTCATTAATATGTTACTTTAATTCCAACAGCATGAGCAAGGGATGTGGTTGGCACTTTACTCCATTATGTATCAATACTGCATTCAGACTAGCTTTGGATAATCTATGAAAATATACCACTCTTCAGAATTATGTTGGAATCCAACACTTTGAATTATACATTTCAAAAGTTACCGACCGTATCCTGTTTCTTTTTACAAAAATTTGAAACAATAAATTGTACCTTGAGTTAAAAGGTTCCATTAGTGAAGCTTAGAACCAAAACTCTATGCTTGTTGTTTTGACATCCGCAAGTCACGAGCTAAATCATTAAGCCCTGATTGCTTAATGAGGTGAGGAATTTTATCATCAGATTTAGGATTATACTCTTTAGGAGTTAAGGTTTAATCTGCTTCACAGCTTTATTTTTCCATGTTTGTTGCATTGAAGGGTGGGCTAGGTATTGGCAACATTTCACCATGTTGCACATTTTGAGTGCAGAATATACATTGTCATGGTTGGTGGTGTGCATGTTTGTTGCATTGAAGGGTGGGCTAGGTATTGGCAACATTTCACCATGTTGCACATTTTGAGTTCAGAATATACATTGTCATGGTTGGTGGTGTGCATGTTTTTTCCTGAATACCTTGATATATTGGTCAAATAAAAATAGCTGTCGATGCGGTGATGCTTTGGTTCATGCCAAGCCTTTAGAAGAGCAAAGACACGGCTCTTTCCGTGCATCCACTCAGCTAATGTAATGAAGGGCCCAAGTTCTTCTCTTGATCCCCAAGATTACAGCCAAGATTAGCTATACAGGTCCTTTTAATAACATTTGAAATAGTATTTGATTTTCCTTTGGTGGGGACTTACCATATATGTAACAAAAGTTATCTGGATGATTTAAATATTCACTCATTTTAAAAGACACTATGTTTTTAATAAATACTAATTCAAACTATCACTATTCAGTAAACTAAGAACATATTGCAAAGTTACATACATACACAGGAATGTCACTATCATGCTATATGTAACGCTGCTTACTCTGGACAACATGAGCCTTACAGTAATTTTGATGTAACATATTCTTACAAGTACCCAACACATTTTATATCCTGAACTAAAGCTTTATGTAAACTATATTTTAATGTATACAAAGACAGTATGGTGAGAAATAGAGAGTGTAGGTCTGTAAAATAATTTAAAATGCAAAGTAGAAGTGAAATGTATATTTAAAACTTAAAGTAATGGTAATATATAATTTTTAATAGCATATTTGAACTCAAGTAGGTCCATTTTAACAAAAGCTGACGTCAGATATAAAATGGTTGTTGACTAGTATAATTAATAGCCAAATTTAAATAGATGGTCCGTTAAAGTGGATATCTAACTGATAATAGATTACAACAAAAATGAAATGTAATGTAAAAAAAGATTTAAAATCCATATATGTTAAAACATTTTTATTTATATAACTTTTAAGACATTTTTTAATATTATATTAAAATTATGGATGCTATTGAGAATAATTTAAGAAATAATTTTGGCAAGTACGTATGTTTAATTAATTAAAAAATTATTGTTAATGAATTCTGAATTTTGCTGTATTTACAAAGACATAATAAATGTCTTATGCCTCATAAAAAACTGTATATCAAAATAAGTATTTATTTTAGAATATATTATCACAGTGGTGCACCATATAACTAAAATTAATTTTCAAAAATCTGTCAGTAAAAGGCCACTCCGAATATCTTGTGAACGCATCTAAATTTCAAAAATTTGTAAGATTACGAACATAATAAATGGTTTACAGGGGTATGTAGTTTTTAAAAAAATATTCAGGTTCATGGAGCATCCGTTTAAAAAACAATCCGTGTTAAGACTGCTTCGAATAACTTCTAATTCTTAAAAAAAAAATCCGGACAGGGACTATTTCGAAAAGCTTCTAAAATTATCTACATCTTTTAAATTTTTAAAGAAAAGACCCCTCCAAATATTATTTTGGAAGATAATTTTTTTCTTGCAACATTTTCCAGGAAAGGATCTTTGGACTCCTCACTAGATCGTTTCTTTATTTTTCTAACTGCCCCCCCCCCCTCTTAAACAAATAGGGTTCCACCACCATCGATTCTCCTCTTCGAGTAAAACAGTAAATATGTCCAGGTTTGTGGAGAAAATATTATGATAATCCTGCATTTATACACGTTAAAGGTGTCCCAAAATTTACAAATTGGAAAAAGTACTGCCAAAAATAACTTTGACACGTTATATCTAAATTAAGGCAACTTAAATGATTGAAACCACTAGTTTAAACTACAATAAAAAGAATTGAAATAACATCTAGAGGTATTTAATATTCATACATTGTCTTAGCCTCCGGTGGTTATGAAGCCATGCCCCCTAAACTTCGCCCCTTATTGGTTTGCTCCCTCCCCCCCACCTACTAAAAAGAAAATTTCTGGGTGTGCAACTGTAATATCATTTATTTACTACTTTTATCTAAATAAGCCCACTAAAAGCTAGATACATTTATATTAATTAGGATTTATAAATAAAATGATTGAATTAATCAAAACAAAAATAATTCAATACTTCATATTATATTTTGTTTCATTATTGCATGGATTAAGATCTGAATAGTAATAGTACTGGTAGTTTTGTTTTCCCCCAATTTTAATATTTATATTTGGAAATAATTTTATTTTAGGGGTAATTTATTAAATACTATATTTTTATGTATAGATATAATGGATATAATATACACTATATTCTCAAATACTTTATTTAATTAACTACAAATAAAATATATTTGAATAGCCTTGAAAATTTACTAAGAAATTCATAAAAAAGAAAACAAAAATTGTGCAAATATTTATTAATACCAAGTAAAGTAATACTACACAGATTTCTGATTACAAAATTCTGCCTTTATTGTGTCTTAGTATTGTGATATTTCAGTTTTATGAAATAATATAAGTGGTTATGTAGATCAATATCTATTCAAATTATTGGTTTTATGTGTATTGTATAGACAAAGGCTTTATGCATAAAAAAAAGTCTCTGATGATTGTTTGTACATATGATTGTTAATTGTCATCTCGTGCTGTGATTAACAAAATGTATGTGTAAAATATGTAATATTTTATGAAAAGCTAAACATCACCAAAAATATTGCCAGCATTATTAAGAATCATTGCTTGGTATTTTATATTTATATAAATTTTTTTACCTTTAAATTAACGTTGACTGAATTAATATTTGATGAATTTTTTATACATGGTAACAATATAATTACGTTTAGTTGGTCTACCTACGTATTAATAAATGTTTTTCTTATAATATGTTTTGTAAAAGTTAATACAATTTACTATTATATATGGTATTAGCTTTGCTAAAAATTAGTAAACCATCAGGTACAATACATTTTTTCCCACTGTTTATATCAAACTATGTGAAACAATGTACAAATATGATTGTATAGTCAAAACCTTACTCTCCTGATTGAAGTAGCTTAGGAACATCACTAAAGTAAATTTTGCATACTATGGTGACAAGATTGATACTATTTTATAGAATGTCTATAAGAAACTTATTTAATTAATCAAATTTCACTTTTAATTAGTGTCAATGGAAAACTTATCTCAAAAATAGTTCCACAAATATTATTCTTGAAGTCGATTTGTTAATTATAAGGAGCAGTGGACACTGTTACCTTTTTAGAAAGTGTTATTTTATCCTTACACCCTAAATAAATTCCTTCCGTGAAAATGGTTGAACTCATACCTAGGCCTATACATTTTGGTTTTTGAAAAAACTATTTTTGTCTTTATAAACCTGAATAAAGACAAAGATTCATTCAAATTAAAACATAATAATGAATGTTAGGTACTCGTTTAACGAACATGGTGTAAAAATAGATTGCTAAATAAAATAATAGAAATAGGATTGAATACAATTTCAGCTAGGAAGAATATTTTTAGAATTACTCCCTATTCTATACTCAAATGGAGAGATATATCTTAATTCTTTAAGAGCGTGGTTAGTTAGGTTAGCCCCAGCGCATGGTACACTATTCTCTCGTTGGGGGTCACAGAGCTGGTGACAGGTGGGTAGTGGTCTAACCGACAAAGAGAGAGATAGTGAGAGAAGATCCTGGAACATTCGCCACTGATTGAATTGTACAGTTATCTACAATTCAAACAAGGGCCCAAATGGCAGAGAAGCAGGAGATGCTAAGATACTGCCCAGAGGAGGTTTGTAAGGAACTGTGCCAGACCAAGGGGCCATAATGGCAGATAGGCAGGAGATGCTAAGATACTGCCCAGAGGAGGTTTGTAAAGGAACTGTGCTAGACCAAGGGGCCACGTTGGCTTACATGTAGTATCAGTCAATGGCCAATCTAGCAACGCTCTTATGGGATGTAATCAGATGAGTTAATTAAGAATAATAACATTATATAGGATTAATTAGAAAATCAAATCAATGCAATGAGTTTCCAAAATAAAGATTTAGCCTTTACTATCAATTATTCAACAGCCAGTGAAATTATTAAAGAATGAGTGTAACAAAGTGATTTTTAACAGTGGTGTAAATTGCTCTATTGTGTTGGTGACATTAACACCTGTAGTCACACAATGTAACCATACTCTGAGTTGTAGCAAACCCCATTTGTAGCTTCTTTCAATGAGCATCGCAAAATGTAATACATTTGTAGTCAAAAGTGTCACATTCTGGTTGTATGCAGTCTAGTTGGTGGAATCTGTTAATCTGATGTATTCCAGTTTAATATTGACAATCGTGAGTCCAGAATAAGCCTACACACTCATTGTACTGTACAGTCGGTCAGTCTTGTGTTTAATATTGACAAGCGTGAGTCCAGAGTAAGCCTACACACTCATTGTACTGTACAGTTGGTCAGTCTTGTGTTTAAAAATAATATAATTTAACGGTGGTAGAAATTGATAATGGCACGCCTCCAGCCAATAGTATTGTGGTGCGATATTAATTCTAAGATTGAATTGATATTAAAGTTTCTAGTACAATAAAAAAATGAGGTTGATATTAGTATTAGTAGATATATGAAATTAGTTTATTTCTGGAAAATTACTTTTTTCTTATTTGGTAATTCAAATTGAATAAACCACTATTTTTAACAATAAAGCAAAGAACAAAATTAAATAACCTACATTTTGTTCACAAAGCGTTATTAAGGTTAAACATATTCGTACCGTATTTATATAAGTATTAATGTTTAACTATTTGTGAACAATACATTAAATATCAGTCAAGAATAAATAGGTATAATACCATCATTATGCTAGGAAGTCTTTTCTTGAAGGCTTTATTTAATACCAGAATCCTACTGAATATCAGTATTTTGATAGGATAAAAGGTATAACTCGCTCATTATTGTTTGTATTTGTTAATTGTTTAAACACAGTTTTTGCATTGATTTGATCAATGCCATAGTCTGGAATTTGATCTAATAAGTAGCCTTCAATAATATAATATTGGTGCTGGCACCAAATGTTTTTCTTTCCACTTAGGTAATTCTAAGAGTGGTAGTTGTAAATTAACGTTTTAATGTTTTATTTGGTTTTAGTTAATGTTCAATTAAAAAATTTTTAAATAAAGATTTTAAAATTTATGGTCAAGACTGTGTTTGATTATTTTATTTTATAAAATATTTGTGTTTTCTTTTGGTTACGTTATCATGTGTGTGTATATATATATATATACACATTTTAAAGATAGAAATATTTTTAAATTTTATGAACACTTTAAGTTTATGAAATATAGTATATTGTTACCAGGCATAAAACATCTGTATTAAGTTAAAATAAATTTTATTTATTAAATTAGAGCCAAATATTTATACATGGTTATTATTTTATGTATGTTTTTCTTGACTTTTAATTATTTTTAAATTAATAATATCAGTCATTTGTAAACTGTTTGTTTATAAGTATTAAATTTGTAAAAAAAATAATAGTACTATCCTAAGTACGGTCTGATTTCGGTAGGAAGAACAGTAGTAAATTTCTGGGTAAGTTAATAGATTGCCAGAATGTATTTCTTCGCCAAAACATATGTTTTGAAAGATCACATGTTAAGTAGCTGTCAATTTTGACAAGAAAAGTTTTGAAACCAAGAAATTTATAATAATAAAAATTAATTACAATTTTAATTCTTTTGGATTAATGTTTTTAAATAATGCTAAAAAAATCTTAGTTAAAAGATAAATAAAAAACTTGAACTTCTTTTCCTGTGTTTATCATTATTTAATAATTAACCAGTATAGTTTGTTATATGTGTAAGAGCTTAACTTAACTTAAAGTTTTGAAAAGGTAATGATTTTTAGAATAATTTACTGTCTGTAAAATTATACTAGCAACTATTAATAGTAGTTTACTATCACCCCTGGACTAGAACCTTTGGGAGTTGGTTATGTAGCGTGTTTTACTATTTACAAATTATATATATATTTACACTTAAGAGTACAATCATTGGTACAACTATTATACATATGATACTTGGTTACCGTGTCCACGACTCTAGTTTAACACGACTAATGCCAAAGCACTACAGTAAGACTACTTTACTACCTGGCTATTTGCACCTGTTGCCTCCACCCCCTCTTTCCAAATTTCAGTTACAGAGGTGGATACGCTCACTACACTTGCAAAATGGGTCATTACAGCTATCCGTTACACTATTCCCTCCCATATTTTAAAAGGATCTCCTGATCCGCTATTATACATCAAACTGAGAGTTATTATTGTCTTATTATTATTATTTTTTTTCATTCTAGAGGAAATCATTATGATTATACATCCAGATAGTATCCCGTGGGCTTCCTCTGCCTCACAGGATAGCGTCTCTCTGGAATAATCCTGGATAGCACAAATAACTCCGGACTATTAGGTTTTGTTTCCCCTTCATTAGAAAAATCTAAACTAGAACTTCTTGGTAAAAGACTAGGCCCTAAGTATTTTTCAGGTGACAAGTTTTCGTTAACATCTGTCCCTTCCCTGTTTGTTGTTGATAGTGGTTCTCTTAGGACCAAACTGCATGGCTTCAGCCGGTTGAAATGTACAACCATCCGTTTCCGCTTGTGTGATGCACATTGAATACAGTAGACTAAATCTGATATTATGGTCTTCACAATATATGAGCCATTCCATGCTCTGTGCAGTTTAGGGGAAATTCCTTTTATGACTACCGTCTGATGGAGCCACACACGATCACCAACCTTATAGACACTACCCATGCACTTCCGGTCGTACACATCTGTTTGCACCCGATGTATTTTGCCAAGATGTTCTTGTGTCAAATGATGTGCCGTTTCTAAATTTGTTCTTAACTGCTGATTATACTCTACGACATTGACGGCAGGCTCTGGTTCACCATACATAATGTCAATTGGTAACCGTACCTCCCGACCAAACATGAGATAGTAAGGAGTGAACTTCGTCAAATAGGTATTCTAGTAGAACTTGTTGATATTTTTATATTTATTTATACTATTTATCCCGATTCCTAGCATGTATCTAGGAACCTAGATATACATCTTGAGTTAACATGACATCTTTTAGCTATATTCTTAAAAAAAATAGAATAATGAACTTATAATAAAAACTTAAAACTAAAAGTCCTATTTATCCTTCTTTCCTATACCTAACCTACTAGTTGGTCCACCCTGGGTATAATACGCCCCCAATACCCTGCCCCACTGGGTGTCCCACAGCACTCTGGATCTAATGATCCTCAGATCGGTGAGAGCCCCAGCGGGGTCGGGCATCCCCCTCCCCGCCACCTGGGGAGGCGCCCTACCAGAGATTTCGCTCCACTTACTACCCACAATATCACCATATGGACTTACAGCTAGCTTAACCTAAATATTTATAAAAATACTTAATACTAACTTAACCTAAATACAAGTCCTTCTTATAATTGGCTGCAGGGTCTTTCAGTTGTTATCGATCCATTTTCTGAACTGAGAGCAGCCATCCTAAGGATCGGTGGATGGACCAGATGCCCCACAGCTCCAGCCCAGCATCACACACTCGTCACCAAGTGGGCTGGATCCTATGAGTGAGGGTTGATTCTGCCATCTGAAGATGTTGTTATCTTGTACTCCCTAACTGGTATCAAGGCACCTTGCCCCAGTTGTCCTGAGATTTGTTGACATACTGCGAAAGCATTGCACATAGATTTCTATTGAATCTTTCTACCAGGCCATCTGACTGTGGGAGATATGGGATTGTGCTTGTTTTATCTATCCCAAGAAGTTGGCACATTTCTTGGAATAGCTTAGACTCAAACTGGCGTCGTTGATCTGTATGAAGTTCCACTAGCACACTAAACTGGCAAATAAATTCTTCAACAATGAGCTTAGCTACTGTTGACGCTTCCATATCTGGCATAGCATAGGCCTCCGTCCATTTGGTGAAGTGGTCAGTCACTACAAGAATGTATTTGTTTCCTTGAACTGTCTTTGGCAAGGGTCCCAGAATATCCGCAGCTACACCCTATAGGGGAAACCCTGCAAGGTAAGTCCCAAGAGGGTGCTCTCAGCTTGGTGGTTGGTGATTTCCTTCTCACGCACTCAGTACATTCTCTAACCATAGTTCTACATCATTAGTCATCCCTGGTCAATAGAACCCGATTCGTATTTTCTCTAACGTCTTTGTAACACCGAAGTGGCCACAAGTAGTCGCATCATGCAACGATTTTAAAATATCGGTAGATAGGTGACGTGGTACTACAAGCTGAAGTATATCGGTCTTATTTTCTTCCAGCCAGCGACGGTACAGAAGGCCCCGATGTACTTCTAGTCATTTTCACTGTGCCCACAATCTCATGTAGCTCTATCCTCTACTGGATTCTTCACAGGTGGTTGACCTCTCCTTGTCTTCCCGATTCAGTTTAGAAATGTGTCCGATGGCTTCATCAGCGTCCTTTAGCAATCTGATGTCCGTGTCTGACCAATTAAGTGCCCAACTTGAGTCATATTGAGATATAACGGATACAAGCAGCTCCTCCTCACCACATTGATTACATGGCAAACGTGACAGCCCATCAGCATTTCCGTGACTCTTTGCAGGACGATGCTCTTCCATGAACTCAAATTCAGCCAATTTCTCTAGCCACCGGGAAACCTGCCCTTCAGGTTATTTAAACTGCTGCATCCATTGAAGAGAGTTGTGGCATGTGCGTACTTTAAAGTTTTTTCCGTATAAATAACTCCGGAAGTGTCGAGTTGCATACACCAAAGCCAACCTACCAACCTTGCCTTTGTTAGCACTCGACTAAGGTAGGATACAACGCGTTCTTCTCCCTCCTGTACTTGACTTAAAACAGCTCCGATGTCTATCCCACTGGCGTCTGTATCCAAGATAAACTCGATGTCCATCATTGGATAGGTAAGAATGGGAGCATATGTGAGACGTTGTTTCAGCTGTTTAAAGGCACAATCAAAGTGTTCACTCCACCTAAACCTCTCTCCTTTTTGTGTGAGCTGGTACAGGGGTGCTACGATGTTTGAAAATCCCTTTACATAACTTATGTAATATGAAGGTAGCCCCAGAAATGCCCTGAGCTCAGTGATATCATTATATGTGGGGTAGTCCACCACTGCACGAACTTTTTCCGAATTAGTGGCCCCACCTTCCTTTGAAATAACGTGTCCCAGAAACTTCACAGTTGTTCGAAATAGATTACATTTCGATGATTTCACTTTTAGGCTAGCTTCCCGTAACCTCTTGAACACCTAACGTAGTCTACTGATGTGCTCTTCAAAGGTTCTCCCAATCACGATTACATCATCCAGGTACACCAATGCCGTATACCACTGGAGGCCCGATAGAACTAGATCCATTAAACTTTGGTACGTGCTTGGGCCATTGCAAACTCCAAAGGGAAGCACCTTAAACTCCCACAGCCCATCTCCTGTTGTGAATGCGGTCTTCTCACGATCCTGAGGAGCAACCTCAAGCTGCCAGTAGCCACTCACCATATCGATTGTGGAAAATAGCTTCACACCTCCTAGAGAGTCCAGTAGATCGTCTATACGAGGGAGGGGATACGCGTCTTTCTTTGTAACATCGTTCAGCCGCCGATAATCTATACAAAACCTAGTTCCGCCATCTTTCTTCTTCACCATAACAACGGGTGAGCTCCATGGGGAGGTTGAGGGTTGAATGACGTCATTTTCGCTCATCTCTTTCACAACACTTCTCATTTCCTCCCTACGGTGGAATGGTACTCTTCTCGGTGGTTGGCGGATGGGTGTACTTCCACCCGTATCAATTTCGTGATAGACTAGATTAGTACGACCAAGGTCATTTGGTCCCCAAGAACACACATCTGAAAAATCGTTCAATATGGCTTCTGCTGTGGAACGTTGGGTAAGTGATAGCTTGGCTGAGTCTAAATTAAATAAGCTAGATGCCGTCTCGTCCCCGGTAGTTTTATCTCCAGTCCCTACCGTCCCTGCCATGACGCATGGTATTAGTGATCCGATATTTGTCCCACTATATAGATCCACAGGTTGTGGGTGTGATCCTAGCAATCTTACTGGAATAGATATTTTCTTGGAAGATACTAAAATGCGAGCTAACTCCATGCTTCTCAGAAAGGTGACTGTTTCTAATAACCCCATCCCCATGTCCGCACTGACTGCTGCTTGGAACACCCCCTCATGTCCACTTGGTATCACGACTGTCTCTTTCAAAGTCACCCAGCACACCCCTGGATGTGCTTTCCCTAGTGTTTTATTTAGTGATAGATACTTCAACTTCAATCACACGCATTATTCCTCTCGAAAGCAACACATCGCATTTGTTTCTGTGTAAGAAATCAATGACTTTAAGGCACATCTGTGTCAGACCCTTTGAAACAATCATTTTCTGTGTTACAAAGTAGCTTCCTATTCTAACGGGTACACTCACTGTAACAAGCACAGTCATATGATCACCACTTGCATTTATTACTGACCGGTTTGCTAGCTAAAGTCTGCCATTTGGTGCTCGTCGCCAAACTTTCTCATCTATAAGGGAAACATCCGCTCCAGTGTCTATCAGTAAATCTATAGGCTCGTCCCACAATTTTCTCTCCACGAACACGGCTTAGCACGGCTCCACACTTCCTATTACAACATGGTACTGTTTTGAATTGGAGTTTATTGTCGGTGTGGTTTTGGGCACACCGGCACGCACTAGTTTTTTGTTTAGTTTCCTTACTCCACTTTGTCCGAACATGGCCCAGTTCACCACATTGGTAGCACTTTATTTCTCATATGCGTTGATATTTCTTCATTGTCTGAACAAAATCTGCAACCCTTTTCATTTATTCACAAACATTGTTGATGGCATCCATTGTCTACCACATTATGTCCATCATTTGTTCTTTGTTGTGCTGATCTTGAATTTAAGTACACACTTCACTTGTCTTTATCAGTCAGTAACTCATCATCTGCGAATATTGAGACACGTGATCGGCTGCCTCCACTTGACTTATAGCTTCCAACTCAAGAGCCAAACTCACGGCAGCGTCTTAGGCCGCCCTTGCCGCACACAAAGTCTTATCACTCCCAAAAGCTGCCAAGAACCTGTCCTGCGATAGTTCGTCCCTAACCTCGCCATTTACAGCCAGGTATGTACGAGTCACGAGGTTCTTAAACTCGTTGCTAGTTCCACTAGTGATTCGTCAATCTGCCTAGTTAGATTTTGGAACCGTAATTTTATCAAGTTCTGTTCTTTCACGTGGATTAAATTTGTCCCCTAACCGCTCCACTAATGTTGCCCATACCTTTCTCTCGCTATCTGACAGGTCTCTGTACACACTCAGAGTTACCCCCGAGAGGAACATACTATTGAACAAACATGTTTTTCATCACTTCAACCATTGATTTTAACCGCAAGTTGGAACTGAAGTAGCCATTCACACCAATCACCAGAACCCGTGTATAGGGTTGATTTTGCAAACATTTCTGCCATTTTAATTTTAGCTCACAATAACCACCACGGTCACCAATTGTAGCGTGTTTTACTATCCACTAGTTATGTATATATATATATATATATATATATATACACTTAAGGTACAAACATTAGTATATCTACTACACATCAATATATACACATTACACGTGGATGCTCCTTGGTTTTCGTGTCCATGGCTTTAGTTTGACACGACCAGTCCGAAACGCACTCACAAGGAGATTATCTTAATACCTGGCTAATCTTTGCACCTGGGTGCCTCCCCATTTCCTCTTACAACATTCCAACTACAGAGGTGGGTAAGCTAACTACAGCTATCCGTTACACTACTATCACCCTTGGACTAGAACCTTTAGGAGTTGGTTACTATCACCCCTGGACTAGAACCATTAAAGTGTATTGTCTAAAGGTGTAGCAAGAACTTCTTCCTCAACATCACCAGAGTTGGACTCATATCAATAATCGTCATCGCCTAGGTTGATTATTGTCTGTCATTCGCAGAAAAACAACAATATGTAAATCATATTTTTTATAGAAAATAAATAACATGGAAATTAACACTGACTTTCTCGCGCTAATGTTTAAAAATTGAGATATTTACTCAAAACTCATAATATATGTGAAACGAAATAATATATACTAGCAAACCTAAACATAAATTGCACTATACTTCTGTAAAACATTTTTTGAGTCCCGGTTTTAAATTTTATTATTTTATTTTTAAATAATTAATGTCCTCATTTGTATGTTTGGTCCGATAAAAAGATCAATATTGGGTCCACAAGGGTCAACACTTCGTATTAAAATTTCGACTTCCGGTTAAAATTTTTGACATTTTATTAGGTACTGCACATCTTCATGTCATCGGAATGCTATTAAATTCCTCATTTATAAATTTTTACCAATAAAAAATGTAAATATTGACTATTGAGTCTAAAATGGAGATATATCATTGTTGTAAAACATTTCTCTTAGGAGGTTTAAGGAAAAATAACATACACTTTTAAAGATACTTGCTTATATTTAATTACTTTATGGCATTAGAGAATTATTGCGTTAAAACTTAAGTGTTATCTCTTTACAACTAAAGATCACAAAATTGTATTAATATATTTACCAATATCTCAGAAACTGTTGGTCTTATAAAAATATATTTCATTTAATTTTTAATTTTTAATAGTACTACAATTTTCCAATGATAAGTGATTTAGTATCTCAAATATTTGCGGACATACGGAAATTTCCGCTTCTGTAAATTACCCTAAAAGTCATTTTCATGGGAAAATGAAAATAACCAGTTAATTTTATAATCTTAATAAACGTCTAGATACGAATTTTAATCCAAATAGTTAGAGCCTATTTTGAGAAAATCAAATTTTTCTCTTTTTGACCTTTATTAAACTGCTCTTATTTTAAGTTTAAACAGACACACAGACAGACGGCAGCTCAAAGACCACTTTTTAGGGTTCGGAGGTCATGAGACGTCGACATCCATCAACATTTCAGGTTAGATTTTTTTTACGCTCGCAATACTTTACCTTTTGTGTTCGAAATTAAAAATAATGTACATACATTTTCGCATAGCTTAATAGTTATTATTATTACTATTAGCACCGCGTCTTACTACCCGTTCGGGCTATACGCACGTTAAGAGTTATTGATTTTATAAAAATTTGCGTTGAATAAAATATTTGTATTATAAATAGATCTACATATTTTTAAAACTAAGTTATTTCATATCTCAAATAGTTTCAAAGATATGATAAAAAATAGTTTACGCATCAGACCCAAGCCCTTAAAGTAATTTTGCCAAAATATTTAGAGTAGCCATTTTGTTTGTAATATTTGAAAATGTTTTGAAATTAAATTAAATCAAAATTGTTGAGCTTATTTTGACGAAATCGACTTTTTCTCTTTTAGCCCTTAGGTAAACTACCCTTAATTTTAGGGTTAGATATCCATTTCCAAAAATCCCTCGGGGCAAGCCTATTAAAACCTGAGATACCAAGTATTAGCCCAATCGGTAAAATAGTTTAGGCTTTAGTTAGAGGTATAGACAGATAGACAAATGTAAATTCAAAAACAACTTTTTCGGATTCGGGGGGGGGGGGGGNGTCATGAAACGTCGAGATTCATCAAAATCTCGAGTTTGATCTTTTTGACGATCCTAATACTTTTCTACCTGTAATATAGAGAGGTTAACAAAGAAAATCAATTAAATCATTACTAAAATTATAATTTTTAAATTTGGTAGGCATTTAAAATCTTTTTTTATTTTTTAAACATCCAAACAACTAGCTAAAATTTTAGTTACAGAAATGTGTTTTTACTCATGATTATTTAAATGTTAATATGACATATTTTCGTATCTCCATTATATTTTTTTTATTACTAACCTACTAATTAAAGGTTAGGTTAAGTTATTTGTAAGTATTTTGATAATAAATTATTATTACATTCAATAGTTATCTGTTTTGTTATCCTAAACTATTTAAAACAAACAGAGCTTAACATTTTAAGAATCAACGCGAGATTTAAGTTTGTTTTGATTCAATTGTTATCTCTAAATTATTTTCATTATTATGAACTATCCCAGTCTTGCTTCCTCTACTATCTAATGTACTCCCTGAACTCCCGCTCTTTACCGGATAACTTCATTCATATTCTCAATTCCCCTCGCGACAGCTAACATGCTCCTCACAAACTTCATTTAGCTTGGCCTCAATTTTCCTAGTCTCTCTTACATTCAATATCCATGTTTCTGCAACTTGTGTGACAACAGGTACAAGGTACGCCCTGTACAACACTTCCTTACACTTTAAGGGCACTTCTATTCTCCGCAGCAGGTCTCTTACACACCTGTAGAACAACTCTCCACAGTAGGTCCCTTACACATCCTGTAGAACAACTCTCCACAGCAGGTCTCTTACACACCTGTAGAACAACTCTCCACAGCAGGTCTCTTACACACCTATAGAACAATTTCTCCCTGCTGTCCTCTTCTCATTAAATCCTCTCTACTTCCACCTATCTCATCAATCATGCTTCCAAGATATTTTACGTTCTGTATTTTTCTCAGCTCTACTCCATCCACCCTTATAGGTGTATTAGGTTTCATTATCATTACCACCACTTCACAATTTACCATGTTACATTTCATTATCATTACCACCACTTCACAATTTACCATGTTACATTTCATTATCTTTCTTCTTCCCCCATACCATCATGTCATCAGCAAACATCATGACTTTCATTCTTTCCTCCCCGAGGGCTTCTGCAATTTTTTTACATGATAATTTCCATTATCATCACAAATAGTAATGATGAAAGGGCATTTCCCTGCTTCACTTCATTTTTTACAAACACACTATCCAACAGTATTGTGTGAAT
The DNA here is from genome assembly GCA_901482245.1 of Timema douglasi. Classification (NCBI taxonomy): domain Eukaryota; kingdom Metazoa; phylum Arthropoda; class Insecta; order Phasmatodea; family Timematidae; genus Timema; species Timema douglasi. The sequence continues at coordinate 11,174 of CABEEJ010005331.1, read as the reverse complement.
AATAGTATTTTTTTGTAGTGTTTGAGCAGTAAGTATAGTTTTCCGCAGCATGTATTTATGTACGAGACCTGTAGCCCTTTTATAATTTATGTAACTACCTGACTTATACTATGTAAATAGGAAGAAAACCAAGCTATGTTGAAACACATTTCACCACGTTCTAAACTAAAAATGGTGGTCCTAGACAAAAGCCGGTTTGGGGGCACAAAATACTGGGTGTATCCGGTAATTAATTAAAATTTAATATGTAATATATATATATATATATACACACATAAATCCAAAACATAAAATACATAAACATTCATATACACTTTGGTTTAAATATTGATAGCTAGTTTTTTTATAGTGTAGGCCCTGGACTATTAATCATAATCATAATAATCATCACCATCATCACCCAGCATTCGGCCAGGTCTATTGGGAACACACGCCTCTCCAACTTCTTCTATCTGACCACATTCTTTTCTCTTCCACCTTTGCCGATTCTTCTCCTCTTTATTCTACACACTTCATTACTGTTACTAGATCTTCCATTCATGATAAGATCGCATAACCTCTAACAGTACTTCTGTTATGCATGGCACTCACTGAGAATAATAGAAGGCAAATTGAAATGACGTAGTGTACTGATCGCCTCATTGAAAGGTAACCAGTAACACTTATTGAGTTTAGTGAAAAGATTACATATATATATATATATATCTAAGACTGAAAGAGAGCATAAGTAGATAATTAATCAACACAAAAGGAGGTTAAGATAGTTATCCAAAACACGTGGTTTCCCACATGGTTATCTTTAAATCATAACCCAGTACCAAAAGGACTTTATTATTTATTAAGAGAATAAAAAAGGTAATAAAACATTATAAAAGATTAATTTAAAATAAAGGAAAACACAAATTTACATTTACTACAATACCGATTTGTTTAAGGGATTAATAAAAGATATCTCCAGTAGACCAGAGAAAACAATATAAAAATTAATAAATACAAAGAAAATAGTCTTCAACCATTATACTTAATCCCCTGTTCTACTAAATTTTGAATGGCGTGGTTTATAGGATGCCGATTGATACAAAAACCATAATATAAAAAAAACAGGCATCATGGTTGACAATTTTGCGTTACATTACAATACCACAAAAAATACATAATAATCAAAACCTAAAAGGACATAATTAGACAAAATAACTACACGGAAACTTTTACCTCATAACCCCAAAACAAGAAATAAATAAAAAGGAAAAAGACTACATGTTAATTTTGAAACGATTCTTAAATAAAATTAAAAAAGAAGTAAGAAAACAAAATATGATGTCTCACGCTAATTGAATCCAAAAAGAGAATGAACGAGAATCTCGCGAAATCTCCCAGAACAGGAAATCATGATTTACGGAGAGGCCAATCAGAGACAAGCTTGTAAGATAAAAAAGGACCATTCATATAATACTTGAAGACTTGACATTTTTAAAATAAAATATATAAAAAACATTAAGGTAAAATTACATATATAAAAAAGGTGCAAAGAGATTTAATTACTTAACACATATTGAATTAATTGTTTATAAAAGATTATTGAAAACTTTAATTCCACTAATTCCCATCCAGATCGCCACCTATTCTCGGAACTACTCCTAATTTAAAGTTTGTCCGCCAGACTTCGTCACTCACCACTATCAGGAACTTCAAGGTCGATAGAACTTAGGTCCATTTATAATCAACAGTACAGTAGTCAGTCAGGATAGAGAAATGCTTGAAAAAATAATTTCATGAAATAACTTACTTGATTATTATATGGTATACTTGAGTAATATTTACAATATAACTAAAGATAAAATACAGTTTTGTAGCTATCAGTGAAATGCTGATTTATTTAAAAATTAATTCTATGATTTCCAATTTCAGCAAACTGTTGTACAACTTCTGTTGGATCCAAGACCAGACGTTCACTTAATTCCCTTTCTATTGATAGTATAGCAAGCCTAGATAGTCTTTTACTCGTCTTGGTCGATCTAAAATAAGTTTTAATCCTTTTCATGGTTTAAAAACTTCTTTCACAAACTGCTGAGGAAACAAGCAACGTTAACAAGAATGTTATAACTTTGGAGAGGTTAGGAAAACCTACTTCCATTTTCTTTAAGCCATTAAAAAAGTCTTAGACTTATTGTTTATTATTCACAAAGGTTTTCTTGTCTAAGCATACTTTTAAATTAAACTTTTCGAATTCTGGAAAAAATCTTTTGTATTTTTCAGCAAATGTATTGTTTATATTTTCCATGTAGAAACATTTCACTGCCAGGGTGACAAACACTTATCGCATCACTTACAAAGTCATTCTTAGTGAATCTATGTTCCAATTCATCAACCACATTGTCAATGATCTCAAATAGACTTTGTTTACATTTTTCTACTACGGTGTGTTGTGCCTCCTGGTTTTTCCTGGCAAGGTTGATGTTATATATAATATTTCATCAAGTGGTGCTACTTTCCTAGAATTTGATCAATGTTGTATATCATAGTATTTTGCTTTTTCACAGGATGCCGTCCATATAAAATGGAAGTATTTTTCAGACCATTTTCTTTCAATTTGGTTATTACAGATTTTATTAATTTTAAGCTGGACCAAAATCCACAACTTTCTGTTGAGGTATCATAGATTCCCCATTTGCTAGTCCCATAATCTTTGAAAATATCTTAAAAACAAATACAATATCTAAATTACAAAATTGGCTTAGAAGAGCCTGGCCTCCGCTGCTTCTTTATTGCTAGACGATTTGGAAAAATTCTTTAGGGCCACTTTAATTGAAGGAAAACGTTTTTTAAAGTAAATAACTCCCTTGTATTTATACATCCAACGCGTATATCTTTGAAGAGGAATCTCCATTGCTTGCTCTCCAGGATAAAGATTATTTTGGTCAATAAACTCTTTATGATGCAAAACAGACACAAATTGAAATGCATAAATAGTTTCTAATAAACCAAAAGTGTCGCTTACAATGTCCACTCTTGACGATACATACAACAAACTAAATTCAAACAATGTGCATAACAATGCACATAAACACAAGGATTATCAACCATTTTTGAAATAAATGTTGGACTCCAATAATGCAGCCTGACATCACTGAGGCACCAGCATACGATTGTCCAACACATTTTTTAGGATTCAATTCCACACTAACAAGGTGATCGTAAGCTTTATTTGTATCTAAATCTGATAAATAAACAAAACCAATAAAACGTTCTTCTATATCAGTTTGTGCTACATAGCAAATGCAAAGGGACATGTGTTCTACTTTGTTTATATCCCTCGCTTGCCCTAAAATTGATGAAAAATTCCATTGTTGAATTCCTTAACCTCCTCTACTATGTGAGTGGACTATACTGGCTCCTACATCAAGGAGATCATTTTGCGACAGCTTTGATGAGTGATTCGCATTCCAAGGCAAACTATTTAAGCAATCTCTAGATGATTCACTTTATAACTTTACGATATTTAAAACCTCCAAAAAGTTTCCATTGTTTTTAGCTGTATCATTTCATTGACAGTTTCATGATGGCCTTTAAGAGCAATATCTTGTATTGCACAAACCAAGGCAACCCTTGCCAACGTGGCTGCACCTGATTTATTGCGTTTTAAGTCTGTTTTATGTTGGTCACTTAGCATGGAAATAACAGCGTCATTCTGTTCAGCTGATAAAAAGTTAACTTATTCAATTTTGTAATGGATAACTTATGGCATTCACTTTCATTCAGCATGCTTCAAAAGTTTTTCATAATTTTATTCCTATTTGTGTAATCATTATTAACAAAAGTAAGATCATCACAGCCAGAACTAGGCTCAAAATAGCGAAAGGAAAAACAAACACAGCATCATTTTTCTATGAATTTATATTTTGTATACCAGCTACTGCTAAAACTTATATTTTTGTTATTTATCGTACTTCGTTTGTAAGATGACTTACTTGCCCATTCTTAATAGAAACACTTATTTCACTTGGTGGAATAATCCCGCTTGGAGTAACCTCCAGGTCCACAACACATTCACTGATTCTGTATCGAGATTAGGTCGTTCAGTCACATTTTCAAGCACATTAGAATGAAGTTCACATTTTCAAGTATTCTTGGGCGAAAAAAAAATCATCAAACTGCTTTGATTACCTTTGTATGGATGCATTACATTAAAATGACACAACCATATTATCAAAGTATGACGCCTGACGGGCATTTGTTGCGTCGGCTTGAAGCCGACCTTGAAGATGAGATGCGCGCGCAGCTTGAGTAGCTATTGTTGAGTATGAAACGTGAGCTTAGAGCATGGCCGAGGCCGCAAACACTACCCTATGGTAAATTGAATGAAAGTGTGAAGGAAAACAAAATATGAGAGTCAGTTGAAATTTACTCAAATCCCTTTGGGAGCATAGCTATTAAAAACAATATTATCGTATTTTCTCGTAGCATAATGCTATTATATAGCTAATCAAAAATTAAAATTATTAATAATGCCCTTATTATAGTCTAATTATTTTTTAATCCGGTGATATTTAGGGAGCTTGAACCACCCCTGATATTACCTATTTTAAACCACTAAAATAATTTATTTTAATTTCAAAATATTTAAAGTAATACACTTATCTTATTAACACAAATGTATCTTATTATGGTATGTATTAATACTAAGTTATAATAACATCAAATTTCAAGCTAGCCATTTGTTTAACACAACAATCTTAGTTTACAACGAGCTTAAGCCCCACATTTTTTCTTGATACACACGCAATATGGAATGTATAAAATTGAGAATCTAATATATTATATTATCTATCACTGTCACAAGCACACTAGAGTTAAACTTACACACGAATACAGATGTTCAAAAACGATTTACCAATATTTTGTTTGGCTTTTATTTTTATTTTAGAAAATAATAGTTTGTTTTATGGTTTATAGTAATCGGTTCTAATAAGATAAACGTGAAACCTTTTGCACTAGTGTATAACATGTTGCCACAATGACATGCCACAATGTAGTAAATGAAAATATCACAATAATAATTATATTTCACTATATGAGTCTGTTTGGTTATTAAGAAACTAATAAGCGAAGGAGTACTGTTAGAAACTTTTTATAAATGTGTAGATGAAATCTATTATGATAAATCAATCACATAAAACATATTTTTATGATGTCTAATTTCATTAATTTCCAACCCACCTTGGTGGCGTAGTTTGCTCATGCGCCAGTTTCGTGTTGAGCTGGACTGCCGAGAGCAGGCAGATCAAGATTCGAATCTCGCCCGCGTGAATTGGGTGTGTGTGTATGGGGGGAGGGGGGGCGGTATTTTAACAGCCCTATCAAATCGGATTGGTGACGTGGCTTTGTTAATAGCTATTTCTTGAATATTAAATTTTGGTAGATGGAATTATGTTTTTTTATCTACACTATATAAATCAATCTGTTGAAATAAGAACTATTATAATATTATTAGTTTTAGCATGTGTGACTAAACGTGCTCAGACTCCATCTTCCTCGTGACTTCCTGCGGCTATGTCTGCTTCCACTCCAGTATCAACCTTGGTTCACTCTTCTGCTTTAGTTACCGCGGGTGTTTATTTAGTAATTCGGTTTAGCCCATCTTTGTCTTGTATAAGTATCAACACGGTTTTATTACTAATTGCTAGAATAACAATGTTTATGTCAGGTTTGGGTGCTAATTATGAGTGTGATTTAAAGAAGATTATTGCTTTATCAACATTGAGACAGTTAGGTTTAATAATTCTTCCTAGCTCATTAGCGTAATTAGTACTTAAGCGTATAAACCGAACGGATAGTATGATAGTTGTGCTAAGTATTATTATTACTATTATTATTATTATTATTATTATTATTATTATTATTATAAGTAACTTCCAATCAACGTTGGTGAATTCTACTCTTCTTCCTATAAAAATCAGAATTTAGATATGGAAACCTACTTGATTTCTCTTTATGTTGGAATTAATGTGTTGTGTTTTGGAATTTTATTTTATAGATGTATAATATATTATAGCTTATATTATTTTATTACAATCCCTATCAGTTCATAACTACCCATGCAAAGACTTTTAGGTCTTTTTGTTGTGTGATTATCACTAAGCACTATTTTCCACATTTTCTGAGATTGTGGCTTCGAATTTTTTTTTACATTGTTAAGATTTAAAATTTAGGTATACACCTAACCATATTATATTAAAATAAATAAAATTTCAGATAAAAAGAATGTTATAAAATGACTCAATTAAGGAACACAACTAATAAATAATTACGAGGGGTGGGAAGGCACTAGCAGCTATTTAATACCAGAGGTAAGTGGATCCCAGTTTATTTTAAAACAATTCTTGCGCTATGAAGAGGATTTTGCTTTCAAAACACAAACACCAGTGCCAAAATGGATTAAACCACAAAATGATATCCCAGCATTGTTATCTCTTGAGGCTGTGGAGATGGGGACTGGGAGTACAGGCTTTACCCGTCCAAATTCTTCATTTCAGTAAACTTGAGGGGGAGGGGGTAACATTCCTTAGTACCCCCCTCTTCATTTGGTTTGGTTGAATTACAAATTATAATTGTAATATTTTGTTGAAGGCAACATTTGCGAATCCAGATCTTAATTCAAGGAGTTGGGAGGAGGGTGTGCATGAAAATTATTAGCATATCCAACTAAAACTACAGATACAAATAAACTACTTTTAAAATATGTTTTAAAAGTACTTCAGTTAAAAGTGAAAACCCTCATCTACTTACTCTATCATTCCTTGTGAATTATTATTGCATTCCTGACAGTAGCATCCCGACCCACGTTCGACAAAGTGTGGAACGAACGTGTATTATGAAAAGCCGCTTCACGTAGAGGGGGGAACACACACTCAGCATACCACCCATTTAACTAGAGTCTGTAAATAAACTATAATATAAAAAAGTGTTTTTAAAGGGGGGAAAATATTAAAAGGGATTCTTATATATTATTTAACTCTAAATATAGTGACGTCATTTAAAGAAATATTAAACAAAATATATGATAAAAGAATAATTGGTTAGCTCTGATTTAATATGAATACAATACTTTGGGCTCAAAACCAACATTTATATTTAATAACAAAATGATTATCTCGGGGTGAAACTAAAAAATAACCCATATAATCGAACACGATTTCTGGGTCGTGCTGGGGAAAAAATACCTTAACGGGACCTGATTAACAATGGACTTAGCTTCCTGTGTACAACAATACTTGTCTCCAAAGTTGGCATCCCTGGGAACTGCTTGCGCATGATACATTGTTGAACATGACATGATAACAATACAAGATTCAATAATTGATGAAATATCCCTTGGCCAAAGATTCGTCCAAGCCAAACGTTTTGGGCAATTTGGACAACGACATCGAGAGAAAGTTCAGTGAGTCAATAAAGTGGAGCGGACCGTAGCGCATGGACATGATTTTCCCACCGTTCATTATAAGTTCTGGAGTCAATTTTTTAACCTCCATCATGTACTTTAAAATAAAATTTCCCTCATAGGATATTGCGTTATGGCCGAGGAGGGTGATATCCTTAAATTTTGAAGCTTTAATTTGTTCTATAAATTCAAAAAATTGGGCCATTTTGGTATCACACTTGAATATGCGAGTCCTATCGCCCCCACAGTCGGTGCAATGATGGTCATTTGCATCTATATGAACGCAGGCCTTTCAACACGTTTGCACGACACATAGGTTAGGTTCGTGCAAGTACGTGCCGGCCGCACCTTGAAGAAGCGTTTCTTGTCTGAATTCAAAATCATAGAATACAAACATGAATTTACTCTTTTCCAGTGACGGCTTTGATGGGGCCTGCTTCATATAACAGAAATGACCAAAAGGACGATGGGTCTCGTATACTCTACATAAAAGTCTCATAACACCTATGTGAATAATTTGATTTTTCCAAACTGAAAAATTGCCCGCATACCTCGCAAACCTTTTTGACATCACTGACCGACCTGTGACCTCTGAAAAAACTGGGACGTTTATGGTTATCAAAGCATGACTGGTTTGTGAACCAACGCCCACAGTCTTTACAGAGCACAGATCAGTCTCTGCTACAAACCGCTTCAGCGTAGCACTTTTTGCACGCGGACTCACACTTGTGCGCATTCTTATTACTGAACGGCACACGGCACTCACGACAAAAGTACGAGCACTTAAATGCGGCTGTCAAGGGTGTTATGACGTCAAAATGATTTTGCTTGTCGTCGTGAAAATACAAATCAAGGTAGCCTTTAAAGGAATGTTCGGAGGGAGTAGGTCCCTCATATAAGACCTGTCTTCTCCCACGTTCCCTGAACACCGTGATTTTGTATTCGGAGAGGTATGTTTGAAATTGTTTCAGCTCAGTTAGCCCACCACCTTTCAAAAGATTCTCACGGGCATCACTGTATAGTTCCTCTAATTCGTATTTTTGAATTTGACAGCCCTGTTTAAACTGTTTAAAGGTGTTCACATCCATGTATCCTGGTTCTATTTTATTATCACATATAGCTTTGACGACAACCAATGCACGGGCAAGGCAAAGTGTGTCGTCATTTTGAATCGTAATGATTCCTTTGTTATTACGGCTATATGTGCTTGCGGGAGTGAGTTTATCACAATATCTTCCTCTCCCGCGAGGCTCCTTAAGATAGCTGAGTTTAACGTTCAGTGGTGCTGTACTCAAAAACAAAGTATTACTTTGCTACACGCGACTTACGTTATCAAGCACCGCTCTAGCAAAAATTTAGTCCAAGAAGGATAAACTCTCATTTTCATCCCCTGTTTGGATTCGAACCAGTGTCCCTTGGCACTGCATACATATAGGTTTTGTCTCTCTCTCTTTCTAATATTTATTTTAAATTGGTTACTATTCCAATGGATTTGTTTACAATACACACACACATCATAAATGAAAGTGTACAGACTTATGTTTACTCTCGGTGAAACGTGAATTTAATAAATGTCTAAAATGGTGATTATAATTTTCTGCCTTTGTACAGGAAATGAACCCTGGACCAATAGTTTACTATACAGACACTAAAATGATTCTTGATATTTGATCGATCACATTGTAAATCGGCAATTATAATTTTCTGTCTTTAAACCCTTGACACTTTAAATCCTTTACGGGGAACATGTACAAAATACCAGTCAGAGCAGTTATTTTAAAAACTAAACCAGTATTTTCGCATATGCCAGGGAATTGAACCAGAGACTCTTCCCAATGGCTCAGTATGGTTTTTAAGCGTATAAATCGTACAGGTACTAAGACGTGTGGGGGTTATATTATGTAGGATTTTTAATGAATGTTTAAGTAGCAATATAGTTTTACCTGCTCTAAACTGTAAACAACTGTATTCTCTTATACACTAAACGAACTTGTACAATCTCCTTGAAATGAGCAGCTGACAATTGGTTTCGAGCTAGTGACGATATAACGGTGATTTGTGTGTGAGAGAGAGAGCTACACATATAGTATATTTTCAGGCTAGTGGCTACTTACATATCAGCCGGTCAAGGGTGTCCAAATCTGCCCAAACGTCTGTCAATTACAAATTGAAATGACCGAATGTGATTATTTGCGCCCTATTTATAGCCATCTCAAAGGGTTTGCCGACTGTAATGTACCTAACTACTGTAATGTGTCTCTGCGCATGCGCAATACAGATCTGTCCATAAGACCATTTGTAGATCCCGTTATTTCATTAGTCGACTCCTACCTAGCGAAGTGGACGGAGGTGCCTTCTCCTGAAAACGGGGTACACTTTATCATTTAATGATGGCGCACAAGTGGTGCAAACCTACCCTCCCTCCATGCAGATGAAGGTACATTTTTTTTCTATCCGTCATGGAAGATTATCAAAATTTATATGTTTTAAGCGATGTTCTACTTTTATGGAACTGGGTTGGCAACCCCGGATCCCCTAGCACTGAAGTTTGACACCCTACCCCCTAGACCACCAGATCACCTCACTGTCACAAACTGCCCAACGAGCTTTTTTTCATTCACCCTGGGTTTCCCACCCTCCCTCCGTGCAGATGAAGGTACATTCAAGCGAGGAGGCCCTTGTCCTTTAACACCTAATATGATTTCGGCACTTGTTCACTCATGTTATATTTTTATTACAGGCATAGGTAATTACGATTGAGTTTCTGGGAAGGTCGGGGTTTGATTCCGTGACAATTTACTCGGGAAAAATGAGATACATTCCCTTTGGTGGCGACGATCAGTGTGTGTGGTCTTTCACCTTTACATGCAGTTTATTAGAAATTCACTGTTCTTTTACATTATCAATAATGCAATTTGAAATAAAATAAGCGTAGTTTACTTGCGGCAGTATATATAAAGCTAGGATTTAACAGGAAAAATCTAATATTTCGGGTAATTCACTTATAATTTAAATATTAGAACCTCGATGTGTAGTCAATTTGGTCGGTGGTTAACGGTCTCGGGAGGTCGTGTAAGGAGCTCACTACCCTTAAATAGTTCGGGTCATTACAGGGAGCTTGAGGGCTAGTGTGAGTGTAGTACCAGAGACCGCAACTGTATCACTGGCTATTCTTGGCTCATTAACGACCGGTAGGCGAATTTCAGCAGTCAATGAACGGCACCCTACATGTTAATGACTCTGTAAGGAGCACAGATGTTTAAATTTAACGTCAGCTAACGACCTTCATGGTTCGGGGGGAATTTCCTGAGCAGCTTGAAGAGAGAGGGGGAGGTCGTCTCCGGGGTGGGAAGAGAGAATTCTGGCTTTCTTGAGAGGCAGACCGTGGAGGGAAGTGAAAGGGATGGCTTTGTCGAGCGATGACCCTCAACTAGCGCAGCACGTCCCCCGCCTGTTGCCTGTCAATGCGCGAGAGTTCTAAAAACCACACCTCGCGTCCCCACTGCTGCCTGTCAATACTCGTTTTAGCCCTCGACTGCTATAGCATCATAATACAGCGCTAGCGAGAGATTCTAATCGATGAATAAAAACTCTACGCCTTTACCCTACCAATTAATTAATTTACAATAATTAACTAACAATCATCAATAATTAATCATCAAGAACCAACATGTCAGGGTTGGGGGTTGTAGTGGGGAGGTAAGGAGGGGGGAAGGAGGAGGGGCAGGAGTAGGGG
>CABEEJ010005330.1:0-51533 GCA_901482245.1 Timema douglasi | reverse complement strand
TACAGACCCTAGCTATGATCTGGTCATGTGCTAGTAGGTACAGACCCTAGCTATGATCTGGTCATGTGCTAGTAGGTACAGACCCTGGATATGACCTGGTCATGTGCTAGGGATGGAATATGAATATCAAAGAGGAGATGAAGAGAGTAGCTGCTATCCCTGTGAAGGGGGTTGGACTCGCGCCAATACAAGACAAACACTGCCATAAATAGTCAATGTCTGGGGTAGGTGTGGGAGCACACTCAGTCCTCCCCATCTTGGAATATATTTACCAGTGTAGTAGAATCTTATAATGTAATACAGTTCATAGTGAGCTATTGTCACGTAATATAGTTCATGAGGGGGTGTTGCCATCCAATACAGTTCATAGTGGGTTCCCGCCATGTATTACAATTCATAGAGGGATATTGTAGAGTAATAAAGCTCATAAGGGAGTGTTGTCATGTAAAACAGTTCATAGTGGGATGTTTTAAAGTGATACAGTTCATAAGGTGATCTTGTCAGGTAATTTAAGTTCATAAATTGCCCTTGCCATGAGAATCAGTTCATAGTGGCATATTTCTATGCCATAAAGTTAACTTTCAATCAAGCTTGTAGTTATAAATTCGAATAACACTTTTTCAACAAAGTTGACTTTATTGTATCTTACAGTTAGACATATGAAGCAATAAAGTTAAACATTCTGTAGAAATTAGCTAGAAGATGGAATCAAAACAAATCATAATCATTTTAAAAACAAAACTCCATTTGTTAATCGGAACTCAAGGATAATTTGTATATTTAATTTTAGTGTTGCAAATTAACCTATTATCATCTATAAAATTGTTTTTATATTACTTTTAAATAGGTGGTAAAGGCAAATAAAATGAAATGATTCGTATGGTGGCCTATGTAGATTTGTTTATTTAAGAATTCAAATAGGCTATCTCTTTAATAATGTAATCAAACATATACCCTAATTACCATATTCGGGAGGTACTCGAATATATACATATTACAATAAAATTAATTAAAGGTTTCTCACGACACTAATTGGTTTAGGCCCTTGGCCCTGTTGAGAGAGAATCTAAAACCTATTTTGTGGAATGGTGGGCAGGAGGGTGAAAGGCGTGGCGTGACGTGGCTTCACAACCGAGCAAAGTATCCTTCCGCGCCAACAAGAACAGATGGATCACGGAAAAAGTAGATGTAGCTAGCTACCGGGCAGGTCTAGTGGAAAAATTATACGTTTGTAAACATCAGTTTTCTCAAAAACAGGTTAAATTTTATACTAATATTTTCAACGCCTCTTCTAAGATAATGTATCAAAGTTTATTAGGTGTTACATTTTCTTATATTTTGTTATGAAGCCGGCAGTCTTCTATTGAAAAATGTGAATTTTATCGATATTTGGTCACTGTTAAAATGTTAGAAGAGGCATGTATATAAAAAGTATAATTTAATCAACATGCTTCTATTCTTGAACAAACCGTTTCAGAAAAGAAAATTGAAAAACAATAAAGATTCTTGAAGATAACCTTTTGTTCCCATGGCTCTCCATTTCCACGCCAAATGAAAAGTTCCAATCACGTTAAGCACAACTTTTAGAACATATGCTGCTCCTAAATCTACCAAGTGTTTTATTACCTAGGACCATGTCAATTTGATCTCCCTAAGTTTACACAGTCGATTCGTCCAGTTTAACAAAATACCCTCCATATTGGCTTTTTCTGTCCACTTCCAACACTTCCCTTTTTGTCATCACACGAGCCCCCTTATTTTTAATACACCAGGACTCTTGAAACACCCATTTTGCGAAACCGAGATGGCCCCAAGAGTTCAACTCGGTTCCTCCTTGTTGTATGGGAAATTTCGAGTAATATCTTGTTGGCTAATAATGCTACTTATGCTTGTATACATATAAAAATACATCACAGTATGTATTATAATATACAATTAATAATTAACTCACTTAACCCGCCTCAGTGACCACATGGTCTAAGAAATCACTCTCACACTAGACTGCTGATGACAAGAATATTGCGGCTCGAATCCTGGTTGGATGTGCTGAGGTTTGTTTTTCCTAAATTTTGTCAACTCTCTCTCCACGAAAATGCACGTATGATTCCACTAAATTTAACGTTCTATATTCCTATCTCATTAGCGTAATTAGGACATGTGCGTACAACCTGATCAAGAAGTAGGATGTGGTGCTAAAAATTAGTTAATATGATGCTAACCCTAAATTTATGCCAGACCCAATATGTAATTACATAAGCGAAAGAAGAAACATTAGTTGAAGAGTGGGCACAGCACTATGTACTGAAAACCGAAATTATTACCGTCAAATTTTGGTTATTTTTAAAGGTAAATCAAAACCATTCTATCATCTTTTATAAACATCAATTGTAAAAATAATATATTAAATTTTGCCTACCGTGATTTTTCTTAGTGAGCCATGAAAACTGGAATCCTTGCTTCTGGAAAGACAAATTACATTTGTTAATGGTTAAGTTTGAGACAGGGTAATGATTAATAAAAGAAATCTCTAGAATATAAGTTACCCACAGCATGAAATAGCAATATCACTTTGTAATTATAGATGAAAATGATTACTTTTAACTAATTTATACACTATAAAATATAAGAAGAATTATCAACACATGAATAAATATTGAATTATATAATATAAACTTCATGAACACCATACACCGCACATCGTAGCTATATAAAGGAAGGTTTTAAATACATCTCATGGAAGTATTATCAGAAGGGAAGCTTATTATATATTCCCCCCAATTTTTTTTGGTGATAATACACCCCAAAAAATTGTATGATATTACGCCCCAAAGAACATATTAACTGTATGAAATGTAGTAACTGAATCCATCATACAAAATCAGTAGCTTAAATGAATATTTACACTGCCCCCTGTATTCGATGATAATACACCCCGCAGTATATAGCTATATGAAATGTAGCTATTAGATATTTCTTAAGGCGTAGTGGTTTAAATGTATATTTTCAGTATCCCCTGTATTAGATGGTAACACACCCTGCAGCACACAACTGTATGAAATGTAGTATTAGATCTATCTCACGGTGTCAGTGGTTTAAATGGACATTTATAGTGTCCCCTGTATCATAGGATAATACAGGCTGCAACACACAACTGTATTAAAGCTAGTATTAGCTTTACCTAACAGCGTCAATAACTTAAATTTATATTTATATTGTCATTTTATAAGAAGATAATACAACTTGCCATAAACAAATAAATGTAATGTAATATTAGATTTATCTCACGGCTCCAGTAGTGTAAATCCACATCTAGTTTTTTATTATCAATATAAATATAATCATTATATAATAAAACAAATATATATTTATGGATGTTTTTAATACATATTTATCTTATTTTTAATACGACTTTAAGGTTGAATATAGCATGCTCTGATTCTTTTTAAATTTTCTGTTATTTTTGTGAGTAAAATGTAATTTGATTGTGTTCCATGTGATGGAATTTATGAGCCGCTCCCCTATCTCACCCTCCTTGTAGACAATCTGTGAACAAGAGCATTATCTGAGTGTGAAGATGGATGCGGGTTGCTGCAGTCCAGTGCCAAGAGATGTGTCTTACTCTGGTGCGATAACATGAACCAGGGCTGGCACAACTCCCACTGGCGTGTGGATCAACAGATCACACAAAGGGATGCAACTTTACTAGTCCTTGGCTCTTTCGCTACTGCTATCTCTTAGTAGCCAAGTAACTGTCTAAACCAATATAATCAGCAAAAGGACCCATCAGTATAATACATATTAATGAGCTAATTTCGGTTGAACCAGAACTCTATTGAAAATTTGTGTATAGCAAGAATTCTAGTGAAATTACCTTTTGATTTTGTTTTTAATGTGTTCTTAGAGGGTGAAGGCTTTGAAGATTCATCTTAGCTACTGAGAGTAGGGAATTATATGTATTTGGTGGGTTGAATTTCTTCAATAAATAAAGTGAGTTGTAATTAATTGATAGGTATGATGTAATGTAATTGATCCAGAGTTAAGGTGAGCTTAAGCTAGGCACTGGCTATAGTGGACTGAAATTTAGTTTAAGTGAAGTTTGAATGTCAATAATCCTAAGCTATATTGGAATGTAATTCATCATGAATTAAAGCGGACTAAAAAGGTTTTATCTTACTGAGATTACAGTACAAATCGTGTGGCTATCTCTAGTTTGGCATGATATTATCCAATTGCTGGTACATTTAAGCTAACCTAGATTGCAATGCGAACAGTCTGGTGTCCTCCACCTTGAAATAATATTGTGTAATCCCCGGTATTTTGAGCTCACCCAGCTTACAGTATGGACGGAGGGGTTATGTCTACCTTAGTAGGACATTGTCCAATACATACACAAATGCTCCTTTTGATTGATTGCGTCCATCCAGCTTCATATAGAAGAATAACAGTAAGGGAAAGTGGCTAAACTTTGCCCCCTTTTTTGGTTTAGCTGAATCTTAGAGACAGTATGGAAATAAAAAATATTATTACTAATAATCCTATCAACAAAGTATTATTAATTTATTGAACTGGAATCTAGAGAAAATATATTCAATGTTATATTTAATCACGTTTAAAATTATTTATGGTGGACTATATTGGAGTCATAGTGCTCATAATAATACCTCTAGGGAAAGTTATGTACGAGTAACATCAAACATAGTTCTCATAACCAATATTTACAGTTTTACTATTTAATAGGTGACCTGGCGGTCTAGGGGTAAGGTGTCAGACTTCTATGCTGGCGGCTGGGGTTCAATCTTCGGTCCCGGCACAGATTTATCTGATTACCAAACCCTTCCTTCACCTCTGACAAGACATATTGTGAATGTGTGGAATTTCAGGCCTCCACCGTGGTTCGGATTCCACGTTAAACTGTAGGTCCTCCATTTCATCTCATCAATCACCCTACCATTACACATTAGCGTAAGTGCGTATAACCCGAACGGGTAGTAAGACGCGGTGCTAATAATAATAATACTATTTAATAATGTAAATCTTTACAATATTTTCACATCCATCAAAACAAATCTCACAAATAAATGTTTTTACGTAGCTGTTATAACCGCAGCATACCTTGTGAGCCCACCGATGACACTGTACACTGAACCCATTTCTAACCAAGTTTGTCGCTGAGGAACCATTTGTAACAAAACATTGAGCGTCTTCATAATTCATTTCTACAAAACTCATGTTGTCATCATCGTCTTCTGATGATGAGGAAGAAACAGTGTTCCATTTAAAGCAGCATTTTTGTGGTTCCCTTCTATCTCTTTTGGAATTTTACGTAGTGATGATGTGCGCCATGATTTATTTTGTAACGCAGGTTTTATTTTTCACCTATCAATCGTTTTTTTTATTCCTTTCAAACACAAACTTCCATGACTTTGTGTTTGTGGGTGATACTGTCACGGGAACTGTAGTATCCTGGTGAGAACTCTGGTGAGCGGTATCGTTAAATTGTTGGAACAAGATTTATTTTTATTGAAAATGTGAAAGAGAGATTACCATTGTGTTTCCCTTCTTACTCTAAGTATTCTTAAATGAAATCGTGATCTTAAAAAAAAAAAGATTCATTAGAACCCACTGCAGCTACTTCTAATATAGTTGATTTAAAATAAGCTCTACTCATTAGTTTTGAAATATGTTATCTTGTTACTGCTCGATCTAGGTTGTTTCTCAGTCGATTCTATTTTTCCTGGGAGTAGGATGTTTTTAACAGATTTGTGAAATCCTCATCCAGTGGTTGCGTGCGGTGTGTTAAGTGAGACGGTAGCCACACAATTACCATTCCGTTGGCTCAAGCCCTATATTTGACTTTTGGGCTTATAAAATGTGTGCAACGTTGATCTAATACAAAAACCACAATATGTAAAAGGGAAGGTTTCACAGTAGCCAAGAAATGTGTGAATGACTTGTCAAAACTGTCCATTTGTATCCATCCAGTCATGTGACGGATGCCAATTTCTTCTATGAGAAGCTTTATCTACAAACTTTTTCTTTTTGTTCTTACAGGTGTACAAATATTTAAGAGGCCCTCATGCACGTGAGCAGTGTCACAAGAGCAAACCTTTCAGTGGATGATAATAATGTCGCTGGTCTTTTACCATTCAATGCCACAACTCTGCCTGCTTTAGTGTTGAATGGCAGCGAGTCCAATTTCATCAATATTTAAAAATCAGATTATATTTTTTTCATCTCTGGTAATAAAAATCACTCTAGAAAAACTAGTTAGTTTAGGCTTTCAAAGATTTAATTGAGGATGACTTTTAAAGAATCACGAATGCCATTTCTTTTCTCCAGCTCCTTTTTAATTGGAAAAAGTGCGCACCAGTTTATTTTTCATGCTAGTTGGAATGCCATGCAACTTATGTCTCCATTAGTCCATAAATATGTCTGCATTATCACATAGTATTTACTAACTCATCTTAAAGCTCAGTAAAAAGAACCGGCTTCCTGCCCCAAGTCCCTTATACTATTTTTCAATAATTTCTTATTCTATTTTTATATAATCTTTGAGTTTGGATCTAAGTATATTATAAGAGTTGGATGCTTGTTTTAAAGCCTTTTATTTTTTTCTAGTTGCTGTAACAGTAGCACACATGCTATACTCATCCTATGTGTTACGTTTATTAAGATCAGGCGAATACTTCTGTAAAACAAAGTGAAAACAACGTAATGCAGTTTATAATGCATTGGGGTCTTATTATCATCCATGGATGGAATTAGGAACTAATCAAGGGGTGCTATTGTGCAACTAAATACCTTTCTAAATGGCGGACTTCTTGTTAAAACGAATAAATATAATTTACGGTCGGGTGAACTCAAAGGCGCTATGTTTCCCACTCTACATTATCAGGGTGAGTAAAAAAGTAGAACTCAACCTTAGTTTGGCTGGAAATTGCTCAAATTAATATTAACGAAAACTCTGTTATTGTTATTTCAAAAATCTATGCGATACACCTACACGTCTTAAAAATGCACTATTTTAACACAACATAGATATATTAGCTCAGTAAAACTTATACCAGTTACTGGTAGTTTACAGCCCATAACAGCTCTATAGGAATGATAGAAGAAACTAGGAAAGGGAAGAGGTCAATATTAGGTCACTTCCTATTACTCGGTTTATCACTAATTAAACCTTGACCAATGCCCTTCAATAAAATTAGTTAAACTGTAAAAATTTATTTTGTTGGCCACATCAAAGTTATATTTTGTAAAACATTTGGCATCTATGAAACTTCATCTTCAAATAAAAAAACGTAAAAGAAAGTTGACACATGCAGTTGTCATTGCTTTGTAAAATGTATGCATGGAAACACAATACATGTCACATATTGACATAAATTGAGCCTAATAATTTTGTTTGCGCACAGTCTATTATTAGAGTAGTTCCGTATTTACGTTCATCTCGATTGGATAGCTCAAGGTGGCGTGAAAAGGAACGCTAAAAATGTTCAGTGTGTTTGCAGAGTTTATAGCAAAACTTTTTTTTGCCAAAACAAATAAAATATTGCTTAAGTACAAATATATAATTTATTTTATTCGCGTGGTGATAACAATAATTTGTTGAATATCTATAATGAGCATAAAGGTTAGTAAGACGCACTGCTTAAGAAAACTAGAGGCATTAAGTGACAAACTTTTTAAAATTAATAGAAATGCTGTAATTAAATTCCAGGGCATTCTTTACACATAATAAAGAACTGGTGAAGTCACCATGTGAAGAAAATTAAATACTATGTTCGTACTGAAGCACTATTTAATTTATTTTAACCAAAAATGATGTTGCTATAGAAACTGCAAACACACTGACATTTTCTCACGCCCCTTAGATCCCCACCTCAAAATAGGATTTTTCTTTAACAATATGGCTCTAAAGAAAAGAAAAAGCTACAGATAGGATGTCGACTCTTGGTTTTGCAATTTTATCTTTTTTCCATTTACTACTTTAAAAAAAAAACTTGTCAGCTCTGATNGGATTTTTCTTTAACAATATGGCTCTAAAGAAAAGAAAAAGCTACAGATAGGATGTCGACTCTTGGTTTTGCAATTTTATCTTTTTTCCATTTACTACTTTAAAAAAAAAACTTGTCAGCTCTGATGGTGTCAACGTATATCTCCATAGTTTCCTAAGGCTAAGCTTGCTGAGATTTGAGCCACTGTTCACCTAAACTACTTATTATATGATCGAATGTCCATTCCGAACATTCCGTTCGGTCGGTTCAAGAGAGAATGTCTGCAGGACCCGCTGAACAATGTATTGGAGCTGCAATCTGCGCTTGCTATTGGTAATTCAGTGCAATTTATCCGCCCTCCTGCATCTTGATTGTAGCCATGTATACGTCATAAAGCAATGTGGTGAGGACTAAACCTCCCTCTCAGTTCACTGGCATCATCAATAATGTGACGTCATGAATATCTTGCTAGCAAGACATCCGTCATCCGGAGCATCTACTTGCTCTTCTTTCATTCTCACACCAGTTTATGTCATGTTCATTTACCATGCTGGGCGTTCCCTCAGTCAAGTGTATACTCTCCCCCGTGAAACATGTCAGATGCACAATGTATGTTACATCGGGGGATCTCTAAGTCAGGTGTATATTTCCACCCATAAAACATCTGTCAGATGCATCAATGTATATTATATTGGGGGACCCCTAAGTCAGGTGTATATTTCCCCCCGTAAAACATCTGTCAGATGTACAATGTATATTATATCGGGGGATCCCTAAGTCACGTGTATATTTCCACCCGTAAAACATCTATCAGATGCACAATGCATATTATATGGGGGGATCCCTAAGTCACGTGTATATTTCCCCCCGTAAGACATATGTCAGATGCACAATGTATATTATATCGGGGGATCCCTAAGTCATATGTATATTTCACCCCATAAAACATCAGTCAGATGCATCAATGTATATTATATTGGGGGACCCCTAAGTCAGGTGTATATTTCCCCCCGTAAAACATCTGTCAGATGTACAATGTATATTATATGGGGGGATCCCTAAGTCACGTGTATATTTCCCCCCGTAAGACATATGTCAGATGCACAATGTATGTTACATCGGGGGATCCCTAAGTCAGGTGTATATTTCCACCTGTAAAACATCTGTCAGATGCACAATGTATATTATATTGGGGAGACCCCTAAGTCAGGTGTATATTTCCCCCCGTAAATAATGTCAGATGCACAATGTATGTTACATCGGGGGATCCCTAAGTCAGGTGTATATTTCCACCCATAAAACATCTGTCAGATGCACAATGTATATTATATTGGGGGACCCCTAATTCATGTGTATATTTCCCCCCGTAAAACATCTGTCAGGTGCACAATGCATATTATATCAGGGGATCCCTAAGTCACGTGTATATTTCCCCCCGTAAGACATATGTCAGATGCACAATGTATATTATATCAGGGTATACCTCAGACAAGTGTATATTCTTTACTGTAATTATATATCATATGTACACTGTATATTATTATTATTAGCACCGCGTCTTACTAACCGTTCGGGTTATACGCACTTACGCTAATGTGTAATGTTAGGGTGATTGTGAGAGGAAATGAAGGACCTACAGCTTAACGTGGAATCCAAACCACGGTGGAGGCCTGGCATTCCTCACATTCACATGATGTCTTGTCAGAGGTGAAGGAAGGGTTTGGTAATCAAATAAATCTTTGCCGGGACCAAGGATTGAACCCCGGCCGCCAGCACAGAAGTCTGACACCTTACCCCTAGACCACCAGGTCACCCTCACACTGTATATTAATCATATTAATCACAATAGTGCCATGAATATATACTCGCTAAGGAATGAGTATAAAGCATCATTATTATGAATATTGTCAGAAATGCAGTAATAAAAAGTCACGCACGTAACTTCTATTAATATTCTTTCTTAGGGATGCAAAAAGGAATTAGTTACACACATTAGTATTATGCATGTTTTTATAGTAATGCACCAAGAAATAAGAGACAATTAATATCTTTATAGTGCCATGATTGTTTCAACCTAAAACTATCTTTAAATTATAAAATTATAAACATCATTATAGTGATGTGTATTTTGTTAATCGAAAGTCGCAGTAAGGAATAAGTAACAAGCGTCTATACTATGGATATTGCTATAAATGTTATCTAAACAAGCATAAATAAATATGTGATATACATATAACTAATGTTACTAATGTTGTAACCTAGAAAATCACTAAGAAGTGGGTAAAAAATACCAATATAGAGCTATGAAAGTAGTAACCTAAAAACTAAGTAAGTAAAAAATAATAAAAATCATTATAGTGGTGATTATAATGTCACTTAGATTCGCGGTGAAGAATAAGTGCTATGTAGAGAAGCAGTAAGGAATATGTGACCAATATCGCTCCAGTGCTATGAGTATAGTAAACTAGTAATTCCCTAATTAATAAGTGACAAATATCACTATAGTGCTAAGTATGCTGTCAGAGTCGCAGTAAGGAATAAGTAACAAACGTCTGTCTAGTGCTTTAAAATATGTTGTCACTTAGAGTAGCATCCGAAAATGAAGGAGCAATATTAATATTTTGAATATATTCGCCTAAAGATGCAATCATGATAATGACAAACATCAGCTATACGAATGTTGACACATATATACGAAGTATTATTCGAGTGGAACTAGATTAAGCCTTATAAAGGTTCTCTTCTTAACCTCACACCGCGACCAAGAGAATGGTCGGTGAGAATAGCTAGCCCGCATCATTCCGGTCGCTACTAATTGCTCAGTTTTATCACGACTCCTTCTGGCCAGGACAGGACGCCCCTCCACTCCCCATCACACTGGTGATGTACAGTGAGGAACCTGGAGCTGAGGTCTTCATTAGAACATTGACCTACACTAGCTCACACTGGTGATGTACAGTGAGGAACCTGGAGCTGAGGTCTTCATTAGAACATTGACCTACACTAACTCACACTGGTGATGTACAGTGAGGAACCTGGAGCTGAGGTCTTCATTAGAACATTGACCTACACTAACTCACACTGGTGATGTACAGTGAGGAACCTGGAGCTGAGGTCTTCATTAGAACATTGACCTACACTAACTCACACTGGTGATGTACAGTGAGGAACCTGGAGCTGAGGTCTTCATTAGAACATTGACCTACACTAACTCACACTGGTGATGTACAGTGAGGAACCTGGAGCTGAGGTCTTCATTAGAACATTGACCTACACTAACTCACACTGGTGATGTACAGTGAGGAACCTGGAGCTGAGGTCTTCATTAGAACATTGACCTACACTAACTCACACTGGTGATGTACAGTGAGGAACCTGGAGCTGAGGTCTTCATTAGAACATTGACCTACACTAACTCACACTGGTGATGTACAGTGAGGAACCTGGAGCTGAGGTCTTCATTAGAACATTGACCTACACTAACTCACACTGGTGATGTACAGTGAGGAACCTGGAGCTGAGGTCTTCATTAGAACATTGACCTACACTAACTCACACTGGTGATGTACAGTGAGGAACCTGGAGCTGAGGTCTTCATTAGAACATTGACCTACACTAACTCACACTGGTGATGTACAGTGAGGAACCTGGAGCTGAGGTCTTCATTAGAACATTGACCTACACTAACTCACACTGGTGATGTACAGTGAGGAACCTGGAGCTGAGGTCTTCATTAGAACATTGACCTACACTAACTCACACTGGTGATGTACAGTGAGGAACCTGGAGCTGAGGTCTTCATTAGAACATTGACCTACACTAACTCACACTGGTGATGTACAGTGAGGAACCTGGAGCTGAGGTCTTCATTAGAACATTGACCTACACTAACTCACACTGGTGATGTACAGTGAGGAACCTGGAGCTGAGGTCTTCATTAGAACATTGACCTACACTAACTCACACTGGTGATGTACAGTGAGGAACCTGGAGCTGAGGTCTTCATTAGAACATTGACCTACACTAACTCACACTGGTGATGTACAGTGAGGAACCTGGAGCTGAGGTCTTCATTAGAACATTGACCTACACTAACTCACACTGGTGATGTACAGTGAGGAACCTGGAGCTGAGGTCTTCATTAGAACATTGACCTACACTAACTCACACTGGTGATGTACAGTGAGGAACCTGGAGCTGAGGTCTTCATTAGAACATTGACCTACACTAACTCACACTGGTGATGTACAGTGAGGAACCTGGAGCTGAGGTCTTCATTAGAACATTGACCTACACTAACTCACACTGGTGATGTACAGTGAGGAACCTGGAGCTGAGGTCTTCATTAGAACATTGACCTACACTAACTCACACTGGTGATGTACAGTGAGGAACCTGGAGCTGAGGTCTTCATTAGAACATTGACCTACACTAACTCACACTGGTGATGTACAGTGAGGAACTTAGAGCTGAGGTCTTCATTAGAACATTGACCTACACTAACTCACACTGGTGATGTACAGTGAGGAACCTGGAGCTGAGGTCTTCATTAGAACATTTACCTACACTAACTCACACTGGTGATGTACAGTGAGGAACTTAGAGCTGAGGTCTTCATTAGAACATTGACCTACACTGACTCACACTGGTGATGTACAGTGAGGAACTTAGAGCTGAGGTCTTCATTAGAACATTGACCTATATATTATTTTATATTATTTATATAATTAAATGTATTATTTATATTAGTATTATTTCTATTAGTTTGTTGAGAATGTGAGTAGAGCAGGCCAATGATGATCAGTATGTAACACATGTCTCTAAGTTATATTAGCTTGTTGAGAATGTGAGTGAAGCAGGCCAATGATGATCAGTATGTAGCACATGTCTCTAAGTTATATTAATTTGTTGAGTATGTGAGTGAAGCAGGCCAATGGTGATCAGTATGTAACACATGTCTCTAAGTTATATTAATTTGTTGAGTATGTGAGTGAAGCAGGCCAATGGGGATCAGTAAATACCACGCACGAGCTCCGACAAGGCACGTGTAAATTCCCATGTATTTACATTGCAACAAGAGAGGGATGGGGTATTGGAGATATCGGCTTAACACCCCTCCAGCCCACTTCCCGTTCAGAACGGCCCTGAAAATGCATGTCCTATGAACAAAGCATGATAATAATTGCACTACGGGGATTAGTGGTGATCGAACCCGTGTCTCTAAGCTACACGGGGAGAACGCCATTAACTCCATCAAACCGCACATTAAATGGCACAGGCGTCCACAAAATATGCTAATGGGAATTGTTTAACTCGGATCCCGGGATATAAATAGCAGCTGGGTCCCCCGCACGTTGGTTTATTGGGAGGGCTCACCAGATAATGCGCATCATAATTAGAAGAACATATCCACCTGTGCTCGGACTAAATGGCCTGTAGTGACATCATCAGCTTGGATGTCAACGGTATGAAAATTACTTCATCGTTGTTCTGAAAGGGGGTGTTGATCATACTCGGTCATTTGGAGAGCATTTATTTTCAAAGAACAAATAATTTACAGCTTTCTAAGAAATAATACTTATTATTCTTGAACATTGGTTATTTACTGAGAAAAGTAGAATAAAAATAGCTTACAAACTGTCAAATAAGTTAGTTTCTATAACTAGTATTCTATATATAAGTAGATCTGTTAAAATGAGTGTAGACATAATTTAAATACCTAACAAGATTTTCTAAATTAACAACTTCAATATGAAAACTTAATTAGACTTATCATCTCTTATGTCACCTATTAAGTAAAATGTGGGGCTATGGTAATTAATACACCTTTCGTGGGATGAGCTGGAAGGTTAGAATGTGGATCTACACCACACGTGTGGTGGGCTAGTAAGCTAGAGTGTAGAAATACACCATTCACGTGGTGAGCTAAGAGGCTATATTATAAGTATATATCACGTCCGTGGTGAGCTAGAAGGTTCTAGTGTGGATATATACCACACGTGTGGTGAGCTATGAGGCTATATTGTAGTTTAATAAAGAATGTAAAAAAGGGGCTTATGAATAACTTTTTTGAGGTTAACTTGCGTGTGAGAGGCTATTTTGAATTTTGGTGGCCATTTTGAATTTTCGACATGTTCTAGCCTGTCCCTACAGGTTTTGACAAGTCCTGACAAGTTGTAAATTGAAGAATTCAAAATGGCTATCAAAATATCTGTGTATGTTCGTACATGCTGCAACATCTACTAACATGTTCTAACAATTATCGACAAGACTACAGGTTTCTACAGGTATTGACAAAGTTTATTGAGGGGTATGTAATTGATTTATTGACAGGTGATTGATTAATTGATTGACATGTATTGACATGTATGAACACGTGTAAATATGGCCTCCCCTATATCTTAAATTGTGACGAGGAAATTAAAGATTGCTGCCAAAAATCAAGATGGGGGCCCAACACCCAGGCCCGATAGTGGTAAGGTAATGTAAGGCTATGTAATTCATTTCCTTTTTCTTTCTTGCACATTTTTGATACTACAAACTTTATTTTCGAATTGAATACCCCAACATGTGAACTTTTTTGAACTGATTTGTTGACGTTTATTCCTTGTAAGTTTATGCAATTGGTCATCATTTTATTCCCTTTGTCTTCCTTCCACACCAGTTTTTGCAACTTTATTTTTATATCATTACTGAACTGTTCTGAATTTGAACTGATTTCATGACCTAATATAATTGTTAGGTTATTCAAATCAGTTTCTACTTCCTATACCGAAGAAGCGTTGTAAATATACAGCACCTTTGACTCTGGGTATTGCCTTTTTATGTTTCTGTCAGGCTTCTAGAACAGTAAGATAATGACCTTTCTGAAAGATGCAACAAACTAAAATATTTGGACGAATCACACTGTCAAGTTATTTCCTTTCTTGGTCTACACATCCAGACTCTTAAATTAAAATAGGAGTGCCCATCATTTTGTTGAGTAATTTGAACCCACCTAAACTGTGTAGTGTGATCTTATACAGGTAAAAATAGTCTGCAAAACTATATCAAAAAGGCGATTGTGATGACAGGCTCTATGATTCAATCCAACATGCCTTTCCAGTTTAAACGCTTGCGAAATCATATCATGGTTTACTTTTTTATGACCGTCAACAAAGCAAAAGAACAAACCTTGAATGTTCTAAGAGCTGATTTTTGCAGTGAGTGTTTCTCCCACGGTCAATTACTATGTGGTGTGCTCTTGTGCTAGTTCTAGCAGCAACCTGTAACTGCTCGCTCCTTATGGTAAAATATTTAACGTCGTTTACAAAGAGGCTTTGCCTTAAATTTTGTTTATTTATTTCCTTCAAGTAATATAAAAATTGGTGACCTGGTGGTCTAGGGGTAAGGTGTTGGACTTCTGTGCTGGGGGTCCGGGGTTCAATCCTCGGTCCCGGCACAGATTTATCTGATTACCAAACCCTTCCTTCACCTCTGACAAGACATCTTGTGAATGTGGGGAATGCCAGGCCTCCACCGTGGTTCGGATTCCACGTTAAACTGTAGGTCCTCCATTTCATCTCACAATCACCCTACCATTACACATTAGCGTAAGTGCGTATAACCCGAACGGGCAGTAAGACGCGGTGCTAATAATAATAATAATAATAATATAATAATAATTCTGTGTGTCTAATATTAAAACAGAAATAATTACTCTACATTGTATTTTATGAGTATGATGATACATCTTTTGTCAACGCCAAAGTATTAAACATGGTACTATCTACCTGATTTGTTACGTGATCTCTTCTCTGTGCTAGAAATTAAAAACTCTGGGATTATAAACGTTATGGTTTGAATGGACATGTTTTTAAATCCAATATTAATGAAATCAAAGCCACGGGTAAAATATAGTTTTGAATAAAACAGTCTTATCATCATTGCACTATTTTCACTTGATGGTTTTTTAGTTTCCCTATCACATCTTGTGATGGGCAACATTACTTTATATTAAATCTTTGTGTGTACATTACTTAAATGTTTGATGCTACTGTATATTTCCCTGAACATAATTTGACTTGTTAGTCTGTTTATTTATTGGTCATCTAATCTATAGACAGGGTGTTTTTTTAAGTTGGTACAACAAAATATCTTTTAAAAAAACGCATTTAATAAAAAAATACACATACAAACTTGCTTGGTTTTGAGACTCTGCCAGAATGAGATTATTTTATTTTATTTAGTAGACGTCTTCAAGCTCATCTCAAGGTTAACTTTTTTTAATGGGACCCTGTATCTTTTATCGCAGAATCGTATAATACGAGAAAACAACACTTTTATCTTAAACACTTTTTTACTCGAGGTCTATGTTTGATTATGTTTAATGAATTTAAAAAAATACGTATGATATTTTTTGAACAAATTTCATTTCATTTTACTGGCTTGTAGAGTATGTAGCCTGTAAAAAATGTACTAGCAAAATGCCCTCAAAAACAAAACAAAAACTAAGGTTCATTCATAAGAATCGAATATTAAATTGGTGTTCCTAATATGTCTACTTAATAAGTAGACCAATTTAACATTTTTATCCTTATGAATAAACGTTCACACTAATCAAAATACACGGTTCTTCATAACGTGAGGTATTTTCGCTTGCTGTAAATCTACGTATTAGGAGTTATTAAGGAGTATTATCCTGTTGTTGAAAAAATTGGAATTATTTTAATTTATGTTATTGTAGAGGAAAAGTTAAAGATGCTAATCTTCTGTACGCTGATCATTTTCCTGAGAGAAATGCACCGTCCCGTAGATCTTTGTATCGTTTGGTTAAAGAATGTGTGTAAAATGGAAATGTTCAAGCGAAGAAAAGGAGCCACCGAGAAACTGTCGACGGTGCACATTATGAGATCACAGTACTAGCCGCAGTACCTAGCTCGTAGTCCTCACGTGGGTTCTCGTGCGATTTATACTGATTTAGGAATATCCAAGAGTATTGTGTGCAAAATATTGAAGCATCATAAATCAAATCCTTACCACGTGTCGTTGCATCAAGAGCTTCCTGGATAAGATTTTCTCGATCGAGTGACATTCTGCCAACGGGAACTTGAACAAGTAAGAATAAATATGATTTTTTTTTCTTAAAGTATTATTCTCTGCTGAGTCAAGCTTTATGAATCATGAGGAAGTTAACCGACACAACACATTATTGGAATGCAGAACATCCGTGGTGGTACGGTACATAAGATTGAGACAGTTACAAAACCTTTCTAGATCAAGTATTGCTGCTAGAAAACCAAAACCTACGCGAAAGGCAGAACATTTGGTTTCAGCATGATGGTACCCCTGCCTATTATTCCAGATCTGCATGACAAGTATTGGATCGGAATTACAAAGGTCGCTGGATTGGAAGAGGTGGTTCAATTAGTTGGTCTGATAGATCACCAGATTTTTTTCTCATGAGGTTACCTGAAAGAAATAGAATGCCTTGATGTACCGACAACTACAGAAAATATGATGGAACGCAGTAGAATTGTTTGCAGAGATATTGCTCTAGAAAATTTATTAAATACTCACAATTCTTTTATAAAGAGAAATGTAAAGTGTATCGAAGTAGGTCATCATTTCGAACAATTGTTGTAATTTAACATTTCAACCCTTATGAAAGAAAGTTTGTTTTTTGTTTGTGAGAGCGTTTTGATCGTATTTATTCACACTCTACAGATTCTAGTAGGCAATAAAATTAAATAAAAACATTTCTATAAGCATCAGACCTATTTCTTTACTTCATTAAATATAATCAAAAATATACCTTGGCTAAAAAAGTGTTTGAGATAAAAGTTTTTTGTGTATATTACGATTATGTTATAAATAATCATTTGAGAAACAATATTTGACCTTGAGATAACTTTGAAGACGTATACGAAATAAAACATAAATTATGTAATTTTGTCATCATCTCATTAAAGATATTTCACTGTGCCATCTTAAAAATCCACCCTGTACATGGTCTATTACCTGTTGTAGAGATTCAGTAGTTTTGGAACAGGGTAGTTGGCTATATTTTGAGTGATTTGATATATATATGATGATAAATAAATAAATATATATATATATACAGATATATTACAATATTGGTGTTAACATAGGTAGAGAGCCATCATTGAATCTGTTCCTGGAGAGTCTTCCAATGATTTAGAGGGAATCTGAAGCAATGCCATCTATTTTTAAAAATATTGAATTTTATTTGCATTTTTAGGCAACTCTCATGATAGGCAATTTGGGAAGTATTACTGAAAAGGTCAACTCCATGGGATGTTGCTTCAGGCGTCTCCAAGACGCTTCGTCCCATGGGAATCGCCCTTTTTGACTTCCTCTTATTCCCACAAAAGACAAAGAATATTGCTAGCTATTTTGATGATTATTCATGATAAAAAAAAGGGTTGATGCTTACTGTAAAACACGCAAATAGATGGTTTAAGGTTGACCACCACTAAATTGATAAAATTTAAAAGCTGTAGATGCATATTCCTTAAAATAATAACTTCCAATCAAAGTTAATATTCCAGGAAACACACTGATTTATAATTTTATTTTATTAGTCAGCTGTTATGGAAGATAAACTCGCCAAACAACACGATAATTTATTACATTCCAGGCTATAATCACCAGACACAAGTATCCAGTGATACATTCCAGGCTATAATCATCTGACAGAAGTATCCAGTGATACATTTCAGGCTATAATCACCAGACAGAAGTATCAATTGACACATTCCAAGCTATAATCTCCTGAACACAAGTATCCAGTGGTACATTTCAGGCTATAATCACCAGACAGAAGTATCAATTGACACATTCCAGGCTATAATCACCTGACACAAGTATCAATTGACACATTTCAGGCTATAATCACCTGACACAAGTATCCAGTGGTACATTTTAGGCTATAATCACCAGACAGAAGTATCAATTGACACATTCCAGGCTATAATCACCTGACACAAGTATCCAGTGGTACATTCCAGGCTATAATCACCTGACACAAGTATCCAGTGGTACATTCCAGGCTATAATCACCTGACACAAGTATCCAGTGGTACATTCCAGGCTATAATCACCTGACACAAGTATCCAGTGATACATTCCAGGCTATAATCACCTGACACAAGTATCCAGTGGTACATTCCCGGCTATAATCACCTGACACAAGTATCCAGTGATACATTCCAGGCTATAATCACCTGACACAAGTATCCAGTGATACATTCCAGGCTATAATCACTTGACACAAGTATACAGTGGTACATTCCAGGATATAATCACATGACACAAGTATCAATTGACACATTCCAGGCTATAATCACCTGACACAAGTATCAATTGACACATTCCAGGCTATAATCACCTGACAAAAGTATTCAGTGGTACATTCCAGGATATAATCACCTGACACAAGTATCCAGTGGTACATTCCAGGCTATAATCACCTGACACAAGTATTCAGTGGTACATTCCATGCTATAATCACCTGACACAAGTATCCAGTGGTACATTCCAGGCTATAATCACCAGACAGAAGTATTCAGTGGTATATTACAGGCTATAATCACCTGACACAAGTATCCAGCGGTACATTCCAGGCTATAATCACCTGACACAGTTATCCAAGCGGTACATTACAGGCTATAATCACCTGACACAAGTATCCAGCGGTACATTCCAGGCTATAATCACCTGACACAAGTATCCAGCGGTACATGCCAGGCTGCAATCACCTGACACAGTTATCCAGTGGTACATTCCAGGCTATAATCGTCAGATACAAGTATCCAGCGACTCGGCAACTTCACCCGCGTGTACACAAACTTGTATCCGGACACATTTTGCCACCGATGTTTGCGTCCACACCGAGCAACCACATCTCATTAGTCCTCTCTTCATGATGGATCCACAAATCACTGCTGGTGATGCTGACACTTTTATATATATTATTATTATTAAACCTCTACCATAAGAGGTTTGTCACCATAAATCCTCCTAAATTTCTGAACAGTTGCATTCTTAATCACTTTGTCCCGACGTGCAGGTTCGCAACCAATTGTCAGAATTTTGAAAATTGCATCCAGGAAGAAGTTATGTGATTTTTGTATTTCAGAAGGTTTTGTGAATACATAGAAGGTCAGTTAATATTTTCCTTAGTACAATTCTTAAAACTATTACCATTAGCTGCAAATCTGCACAGTGGGACAAAATAAAATTAAGAACTCAATGGTTACAATTGCTTAAAAATTGTCATAAGAGTCATAAGAGTATAACTGCCAAAAACATGAAAAATTAGTTTGACACATCAAAATGGTGAAAGTTTCTCAGCAAAAGGGTATAAATGTCCACATTGTTGGTTGTGTTTGTTATCGCCACCAATAAATGGGGTTGGGTGTAAGTACTGGACGAGTTCAGTTCAAAAAGGTGTAGGTGCCACAACGCCATTTTTGTGTTAATAACCTCTGATTATTTGTATCTTAATCTTGTTCATAGTTGGTTATATATTTTTAACGTTGTTAAAATGAGTTAACCAAGTACAATTTCAAATTTCAAAGACGTGGTTAGGGAAATAACCGAAGCCAAAAACTTAATAGAAAACTACTTATAACAAGTGGAAAAGAATACAATAACTCTGTTGATTAAACCATACCAGAAAAGGAAGCACATTCGCCACAGGTTAGATTATTTTATTATTTATTCACCAGTAAATAAATAAATTAATTTATTTGTAAATTTGGATGGTTCCTTTTATTTGCTGTGAGTTATGGTGAATGCAATCGCGAGGTGTAAGAAAAGATATATTGACTTTACCTAAAAATCTATATTACACTTATTTTTAAATGGTAAACAACACTGTTTTCAGATTATTTAGTACTGTTTTTGTGTAGCAAAAGTATAACATTGACATATTTTTATGTCTGGAATAGTTAATTCAATTTATATTTTTAGTAGATTGGTAAGCCTTTTATGTTTTGATTCCAGGAAAAATGTAAATGCAGGTATCAGTGCAAGAACATAACTTGTAAGGTTAAGGCACAACATTTTGAGAAATTCTACACACTCGATAGACAAGCACAAGGATCTTCTAAGATTGATTCAAGTAAAGCATGTACAACGCCGTCTTCATGGTAAATATGAAGACCCTAGGCAAAGTCGAAGACACGCTACTGTATTTTACACAATCCCTGATGGTAAGGGTCCACATGTACAGGTATGCAAACAAACTTTTATCCACACCTTTTCCGTGAGTTTCAAAAGAGTGCAGACTATAACAGAAAAAAGAAAACGAGGTGACACAATGTTTAAAGATAAACGTGGTGATTTGCGACATTTCAAGTACACCTTGGATGACAGAAACCAAGTAAAAAATTATGTTGATTCATTTCCAAGAAAGGTGACCCATTACACCAGAACGAAGACCACAAAATAAAACCTGAGTCAAAATATAAATGTTCACATAATTGTAATGCATTCAATAAGGAAGTACCCTAACAGTCATGTAAATTACAAATTTCACAAAAAAGTTTTTCACGGTGAATTTCCACATTTATATTTCAAAACACCTCGTGCAGACACATGTAAAATCTGTGATGGTTTGAATGTTTTGTTAAATAGTTCTGCTAGTGCTGACAAAAAGGCAGAGGCAAAGAGAGATAGAGATCTGAATCATAGAAAAACTGAAGTGGCATTTGAACACTTGAAAAGGGATAGTATAGAGGCTACTTTCTATGCCAGGTACTGAAAAAAACGACCCTCATAATTGATTTGCAGCAAGTTTTTTTTACTCATGTTACTCAAGGCAGCTTGGTTGTTATAATTTTGGGATACATGTGGTCAATTCTAATAACTGTTTGATATGTGTATGACATGAAGGCGAGGCGTGGAGAGGGGCAAACCAATTTACATCATGTTTGTAAAAGATCTAAACTCATTAGATCTTATTAATAACAATCATAATAAATTAGGTATTTGGAGCGATCACTGCATGGAACAAAATAAGAATCGCATGATTTTATTCTTATACATGTATATTGTTAGTATTGGCTTATTTGAGGAGATGGAGCACAAATTTTTGTCAGTTGGCCATAGCTTCTCTGCCTGTGATAGAGATTTTGCATTGATTGAAAAAAGAAAGAAAGCCAGCAAATGCATTGTTATATAACATGTTGAAGAAGTAATTTAAACTGATAGAATAGTTTGGCCTTTTCGGGTTGTCAGAATGTTTGAAGATCCCTTTTTGGATTTTGATAAGGCATCCAAGTACTGTTTAAATGCAAAAAAATTACAAAGTTCTAAGACAGTGTGGTTGAAGGTATGTAGACAATATCCTGGTAAAGTAATTATGAAGCAAACTTTCAGTGATACTGAGGAAAGGAGTCAAGTAAATATTTTGAAAAAAGAGAAAACCATGGCAGACATTGATTAATATGTTCTTCATGGACTGAAGATATAAAGAGGAATATCGGCAGAGAAAAAAAAGAGATTTGAATAAGATGATGGTGTACATTGACGAAGAATTCCATGTATTTTACAATTACATTATTCAGGAGTAATTATTAATACTGGTATTTGTATTTTTTGTTCACTATTTATTTTTAATACTTGGATTTGTGTTGTTTTGTTTAGTAGATTCTACTATTTCTTGGTTTTTTGTCGTTTTTATTGAATATCAATGTTCTTATTTCAACTGTAATTGTGTTCGCATCAATATAGATAAACTATTCATACTTCATTAGGTGTATATTTATCAAACCCTTTTGATAAATAAATAGAATGTACTTATATCCTTTTGATGTATCATACCTTATGGACTTAAGCTGTTTCTTTTTACATGATGTTTAGGAGTTTTTTTAGTGTAGGATGAAGTATGAATTTGTAGTTAGTACTATTACAAAAGCTTTTCTCCTAAGTAAAATAATGCAGTAAAATACTAACTTTAGGGATTTTTTGTTTTTCTTAAAAAAATAAAAGGTTTTATTTAAC
This sequence comes from Timema douglasi, assembly GCA_901482245.1. Taxonomy (NCBI): domain Eukaryota; kingdom Metazoa; phylum Arthropoda; class Insecta; order Phasmatodea; family Timematidae; genus Timema; species Timema douglasi. Next base: position 28,527 of record CABEEJ010005330.1, on the reverse strand, counting down.
TATCTCAAAATTAGATGTTTGGCATTTACATCCTTATGACTTTCCGCTCTAAAATTTTAGGAGTTGTGGTGATAAACTAATTTGTTATTATTAAACTAGCATTAACGTACAAGGCTTTGTAAAATGGGTAGAAAGGTTTGAAGGTGTAAAAAGTGCAAAAAGAGCAAAAATGGTAAAAAGTAGATATATAATCAAAATATTAAATAGTGTTAAAAAGTGTAAGGGGGATTGAAATGGCATAAAGGTTTGAATATAAAAGGACAGAAGGGAACAATGTTAAAAAAAGAAAAGCAGGTAAAAATTATAAAAAACACACAAAGATAGTGAAAAGGGCAAAAAGTAAATCAAATAAATAATATAAAGGCTAAGAGGGGTAAAGGTAATTAAGGATAAAAATGGCCAAAAAGGATAAAAAAGGGAAAAAGTTAAATTGCAAAAAGGGACAAAATTTTAGTTTCTAGGTGCATATATTCGTGCATAGGAGCTATCATAGCCCGCATAGCACAACTATATAGAATGTAGTAGGCTTACTAAATTTTTCTCGTGGTGTAATTATATCTTAATTTTTTCCGTTTTGAATTAATTTAAAAAATCTAATTTGGCGGGAAAGTATTAATAATGTGTGATGACTTTTGTCAAACAATACCTTTACTATGTCACAATGGAAAACGTGAATCAGTGGAAGTTTGCCTGAAGTGATACCATCTTTGACCAAAATTTACACAAGATTTCATCTTACGACTGACATGCGAGTTTTTGAAGGCGAACGAGAATTTGCGCAAATTTTGCTTCAAGTTAGCAACGGAACTTTGTTTGAAGCTACAGATTCTGCTCTTTATCTTGCCTGATTCAGGAATTATCTGTTATGAACAGGCAGTGGCGTATATTTCGTGTACGGATAAATTATTGAACAAACAATCGATGAAAATTGAATAATCGACCAAGCAATTTTGGCTCCAAAAAATGGAGACGGCGCAAATATGAAAAGATATATTATATGAAGATTTACTGTTGATATTTGGAGCTATTACAATAGTGACATTATTGTTAGCGACGATATCAGTGAAAAACTAGAATTTCCTGCAGAATATTTAAACAGCCTGGAAGTAAGTGGATGGCCTAGGCACGAACTGAAGCTGTGTTGCATTGTGTTTCATACGCCTAACTTAAATACAGTGAAGGATTTTATAAATAGTGTAAGAATTAGAGTGAAACATATAGGTACAATAACACCATTGATTGCGAAGCACTGACTGGAGCCTCACGAGGGAAACGAATACTTTTTCATATAGTGAAATTATCTCTTTCATAAAACGTTTTGCCATTAAATTAACAAGCACGCCATTAACGTTGACATATGATTTTGCCTTGAGCATTAATAAGAGTCAAGGTCAAACTTTTACAAGAGTTGGGATATCATTACCTAACGCTGTCCATGCACATGGACAGCGTTAGGTAATGATATCCCCCAGCCGAGCCCACTCGTTCAATGTGTAAACATATTCTTAGCTGAAGAAAAAACAGTTGATGTAGCGAAAATGGGTTTTAAAATGCGTGTTTCAAAAGAAGGCGAGTTTTTAGGCTGGGAAAGATAGTAATAATAATAAGATGTCACCATATGTAAAAAATATATCTATGGAAATAAGTTTTTAAGACGAGGGGAGAATTATAGTGACTGTTTGTTGTCAAACCTATTTTTTATTGACAAACTAGGAGATAACTTTAGTGACTGTTTGTTATCAGACACATTCTTTTAAAAAATCGTCAAGATGAAAAAAATAGATTTAGAGAAGCTAGTTTGTTTGGTAGCAACTAAAACTACAAAGGAAGATACCAACTTTCGAGTTGAAATGCTGACGCAATGTGTAGTAGCCATAAGAATATCACCATTAAATATAAAAGGAAAGGCTTGTTTACTAGGATGAAGGATATAAATCAACTGAACTAGATAAAAGTTTCCATCGATGTTTGCGCGTGGGTCCACACCGAGCTATGTTTCCCATTAGAGGTAGGACACAAGACACTGGAAACTTTGGCTGATATTTTACGGCCGGAAACTCGGGCGATGTTCCCGTGTATCCAGACACTCTAGGGCTACCAGTGGGTGGCTTGTATCTGGCGATAATTGTCCACAGTGTATCCTAAGCTAAGGTACTCCAGTTCATGAGATACAAGCTCCAAGAAACATGTTTGATCCCCAAGTTTGGACGATACAAGATTAAAACAACATGCTGATACGTATTGTCCCCTTGATAAGGAGATACAAGCGTCAAACAGCATATTTATAGCTACGATTCCTAATTTCGGAATTTACCGGCTCCCAGCAACATTTTTACACATTTGTTCACCCGAGAATGCAAGTGCTCTATGTCCAATTTTCCACTTTTGTGTAAAAGAGCATTGAAGTATGACGCTGTGTATAAAAACCAATGTTACTAGATGACAACTCGAGTTCGTATCTTCTTAAGTAACTATATAGCAGTCTCAATTTCACCGCAGGTGAATCATATGCATTATAAATAAACGTAAACACCAAATAACTCAAATTCAACAACTTTGGAGATATAACACTTTCATTCTCGGGTGACAATTTGTTTCTCTTTTTCTAAAGATACAAGCGTTAATCAACATGCATATATGTATAATCCCTAAGTTCAGAATATATAAGTTTCAAACAACATGTTTACACATTTTTTTCTCTTTTTCTAAAGATACAAGCGTTAATCAACATGCATATATGTATAATCCCTAAGTTCAGAATATATAAGTTTCAAACAACATGTTTACACATTTGTTTCTCTTTTTCTAAAGATACAAGCGTTAAGCAACATGCATATATGTATAATCCCTAAGTTCAGAATATATAAGTTTCAAACAACATGCTTACACATTTGTTTCTATTTTTCGGATGATACAAGCGTCAAACAACGTGTATATATATGAGATCCCTAAGTACAGAATATACAAGCTCCAAACAATATGACTGTTTATATGAATGGTTCCCAAGTTCCGGAAATACAAACTTCAACACAATATGTTATATTTATATATATTAGGTAAGATTGAAAAAAAAAATCTTGGTTTAAAAACACACTCAATACCTTCTTTTTTCTACCTTACCGACCTTTTATCTAAGTTATTATTATTTCAGATACATAACCCTTATATTAAATATAATTTGTTTTGGCACCTTAATAAAATTTATGTTCGTAAATTATGCTGCTAATGTGATTTTTTGAAAACTTTTAGTGAGATAACAGTCACAAAGCTACTTATAAGGCTGTCTGGACTGTTTTTCACACAAAATATTTAAAAAGTTCAAACTACACACTGATAGGCGGGATGAATGTCCCTTTTAAACTAAAATATTAGGTATAGATGATAGGCTTAATTTATTTTGAACTGTGCAGTTACAAGCAAGCTGAGCTTGGAACTGGGGAATAAATTGATAAAATGATACATTTGAAGCAATGCACTGTAGGAACCAGAAACTTGGACTCTCAGGAAGATGGTAAAGAAATATTTGGATAACTTTGAATTGTGATGCTGGAGAAGACTTGAGATCAGGTGGACAAACAGGGTGACAAATGAAGTCCTGTGAATAGTGGGTGTGAAGAGAACCATTTTGGATTTAATTCTCTGGTACATAGCAAACTGGGTTGGACACATCCTTAGGGGAAACTGTCTTCTGCACGTCATAAAAGTCAAGGTCGAGGCAAAGAGGAGTTTGGGAAAAACGAGGATTCAAATATTGTATGACTTGAAGGAGAGAGGAAAATTCTGGGAGCTGAAGGAATAGGCATAGGACAGGATGTATTGATGGTTTAAGTTCACTGACAAAACTATGGGCATAGCACATGATAATGATAATAAGTGATAGTTATTATTTGATCAATTTATACGATAGCTAACATTATTATCTTGAACATCTTACTGATTGGGTTGTACTGAATCAAAATGACAGAAATTTAATTCATATTGGATATCATAATAATCGTTATTCTAGTCAATTAATAAATTATTATATTGATATCTACATATTCTGCTTGATCTACTCGTAAGTACGCGTTCAACTGAAGTATGCCTGGACATAAATTATAAATACGCAAACAAATCTTCATTAGTCCAATGATATTTGTAACTTGCTTCTAAATTTTAATTTATGTGTATATTCACTTGTTCTCTTGTCATGTCGAAGAACTATATTCAATGTTTTCTCATAAAAGACAAAATAGAAATGGTGAACAGAATGATTAAATGTTCCATTTGAATTTCGATTACTAACCAAATATTGAGTTTTAAAAGCATATATTCTGAACTTCCTTTTTTACCGAGAAAGAAGGTTAGCTGGTATTCGTTAAAACGATTTAGTGGCATTTTACTGCAGGGAATATAAAGCGTTTTGTCCAAAGTCATGGACGGACCCGGCCTCTCTCATGCTGAGAGCTATCCTGTTAATGACTCCCTGTTTGACTCAACTCTTCAATTCAGTTTCTTAATGTTAGTGAAAATATTAATATGTTAGTTTTAATAATACTTTATATAACATATCTTGGATAGTTGTGCAAAACAAACTGACAACCAAGAATACTGTGCGTCAAAATATGTTCGCGTGCCTAGGTTCACCAGCCCTGCCCTAAAGTGAGAGGTGGGATATTTAGAGCACTATGAATGGTAGGTGAGGTAATTAGAGCTATAGTGGGGAGTACTGGGGGTAATTAAAACCTTATGGCAGGGATGGGAGGATAATCATTAGAACACTATAGGTATATGGGTGGGGTAATTAGTGCACCCTGAATAGATTAGTGGGGTAGTTAGAATATCATGAGTAGATGGTCTGGGGGATTAATCAGCCTGAGTAGATAGGTGGGTTAATTAGAGTAATCTGAGTAAATGAGTGGGGTAATTAAATCACTATGAGTAAATGGGAGTGGATATTAAAGCATTCTGAGTATATGGGTGTGATAATTAAAGCACTCTGAGTAGATAGGTGGGTTAATTAGAACAGCCTGAGTAGATGGGTGGGGTGATTAGAGAACTCTGAGTAGATAGGTGGGTTAATTAGAACAGCCTGAGTAGATGGGTGGGGTGATTAGAGCATTCTGAGTATACGGGTGGGGTAATTAAAGCACTCTTAGTAGATGGGTGAGGGTAGTTAGAACACTGAGTAGATGGGCAGGGTAATTAAAGCATTCTGAGAAGATGGGTGGGGTGATTATAGCATCCTGATTTGATGGGTGGAGTAATTAAAGCACTCTGAGAAGAAGGGTGGGTTTTTAAACCACTATAAGTGGATTGGTGGGGTAGTTAGATCCCCCATATCAGTAACGTGAGGGGTGTTATTTTACAACAGATGAAAGAGTGAAAAATATCTATTCACAGTTTCTTTGTATTGACATGTTACAATAAAATAATAATTGATGGAAATGTACTTTTTTTTTTTGTCCCAGTTGAGATTACATACTCAACCAGGGGCACAGGTTTTGTCTCTGTCACAGGATAATATGGTTGCAACGATACAGGGGTTGATAATTAATTAATTCTGACGAGGAATTAAAAACGATAGCTAAAACAAAAACCTGTAAACTGGAAAACAGAAATGGCGATAACTCGTTTTGATGTCAGTCCACACAATATCGTATCAAACTAAAGCCTTTGTTTATTCTTGCGCATTGTTGTTTTTTATAATTGAACGCTTTGACATGAATATTTTAATGAAATTGACATATTTTTCATAAACATTATATGAGTGAGAGATTGAAATCATACTAATGGATATAATTTATTTCAGTGATTATGTTGTAAATAAGGGATGTATAAAATAATGTCATCCAGTTTGAGTTGATTAAACTATGTTGTTAATTAGGGTTAGTAGTGTAATGTTGTACACAAGGGGAGAGATATGTAGGGGTATTGTGCGGTGGAGTTCTCTCTCTCTCTCTCTCTCTCTCTATATATATATATATATATATATATAGAGAGAGAGAGAGAGCAGATATTGAGATGAGCCGGCAACTACCCACAGAGCAGGAGTGTAAGAGAAATTGTTTATTACATTCCTTCCTCATAAAACCAAGATACTAACTATATTGTCTAGTACAATCCTCCATCACAAGAACAGATTATTACTGGCACAGCACAAGGGTAAGATATATTTTGTTAGTACAATCCTCCATCACCAGAACAGATTACTACCCTCACAGCACAAGGGTAAGATATATTTTGTTAGTACAATCCTCCATCACCAGAACAGATTACTACCCTCACAGCACAAGTGTAAGATGTATTTTGTTAGTACAATCCTCCATCACCAGAACAGATTACTACCCTCACAGCACAAGTGTAAGATGTATTTTGTTAGTACAATCCTCCATCACCAGAACATATTTCTACCGGCACAACACTAGTGTAAGGTACATTAACTAGTACAGTCCTACATCATAAGACCAGGATACTAACCGCGCAGCACAAGTGTAAGGTATGTTGCCTAATACATTCCTCCATTACAAGAACAGGATACTACCCGCACAGCCGTAGTGCAAGTCTTATTGCATACTACCTCAATTTAATATTTGTATCTTTAAACAATCGCTCTTAAGTGCCGACACCTTAACTGCCATAAAAAAAATTGTAATACTATCCAAGTCAAGTAGCCGCAAATAGATCAGAGACGGTGAGTAAAGACAGAGATATCGGGTTCGAGTTTTGTATTCAGGGATCGTTTTCCAACTATTTAACGTATTCCAATTTTGAAGAACATAATGTTTTACTGTGTTCTAGGTTGATTGTAACTATCACTCTAAGCACACGGCTGACTATTGACATCCCCAGCCAACAGAGGTCAGGCCAGTCGACCGACAAATGAAGCACAAATAGGGGCTTGCACTAACAAGCTTGACAAACAAGATGTAAGGGGAACAAGGAGGCTCGGTTTCGACCATTCACCGAAGGATTATTGACAGAGAGAGTTGGACCGGGTTCAAAGCCCTGCATTCATTGACATGCTGGAACTATGGCACTATGTCGCATTCTCTCATGTTTCCTTGGCAACAATCTGAGATATGCCTCTGCCAGGATGTTAGTGTGGTTCTCGTGAGGTTGCCATATTCCACAACCCATGAGGTTGATATAGAACACGTCTCTATTCCTTGGTATTTCCTGACTGAATGGAGTACTTAACCACTAGTTTAACTATCTTCAAACAGAGACTCTAAAGAGGAAACTTGAGCAGTATTAGAGTCCCATCATCTAATAATATATCACAATATAATTGCATCCCTCAAACCTTCACCCATAGGTTAACGTCATCTTGGATCCATATGAGATTTGGTAGTTGTGTCCTTAGAAACCTTTCATCCATAGGAACACGTGTTCCTGGGGATCTGAATATGTGAAAGTTTTGTCCCTAGCAACCCTTCATATTTATGGCAATATCTTGGCTCGATGGTTATGCCATCTTTAAAGTGTTAATATATATTTACAGTGTTCAGTGTATAATCCTCTTTCTTTTGCCTTTAAAAAATAATATAATACAAAATTTTAAAAGTGATTTCTTCGTAATTTTAGTCAATTCCCTTATTTTAATTTGAAAATTTAAATCCATCATCAAGAACAATGGTATTAGATTAGTAGTCTAACCTGTTTTATTTACAAGTTTGATGTATTTTGTTGTGTTCTTTTTGTATATTGGTGTTTTAGTTGTACTAGCTTATTTTGTGCAAGGGATTATAATAATTATCTTTTCTATTTCTTCGAAGGAAGAAATGATAAAATTATTAGTTAGAAGTTCGCAAATGAGTATATATTTACCCCTAGTTTAAGGATACTTATTTATAATATGCCAAGATTATAACTATACCTTGATAGATAGTTTTCCTAATATAAACATGTACTACGTGATTTTATTTTGTATACATTAATTTTTATTTTGTACTTTGAAATGGCTTTGTTCAGAAGCTAGTGACTTCTATCACAGCTGATTAACTTGCAAATAAGATACTTGAATATGCTTGGACCAGATAGCATCATGAAATGTAACTTTCTGGGCTCTTAACCTGCCAACACCCACTTCGGTGTCCACCTATCCTAAGGCGCTACTCTTGCAATATACTAGACTGCCGATGATGGATAGATCATTGTTCGATCCCAGTTGGGTGTACTGAGGGAGGTTTTTTACAAAGTTGTTTTCCACACTCTCTCCACGCAAATATGGGTATACTTCCTCTAAATTCAACCTTACTCATTCATAAACGCCTATCGTAACTATTTCATAAGCGTACAACCCGAATGGTTTGCAGGACGCAGTGCTAAAAAAATGCGAACGAGGAAATTGTTGGAAAATATATTTATATTATTTAAATATATTAAAACTATGTCACTTATATTAATTCTAGTGTCTTCTAATGAAGACTTTGTATTAATGACGCTTTGTTCGAGCCAGATTACCTAGCCAAGTTAAACCTGTATTGTGCGGTATTAAACATACAAGTTACGCCTAGTTTAAATTGTTACCTATATGCGTTATTTTTCAATCTAGTTCTAATGCGCAACTTATTTATACCTGGTTCAAGATGTATTACCTATATTAGCCATACTTAAAGTTGTATTACCTAGATTGTTTATGTCTGGTGCAGGCTTTATTACCTAGCTAAGCTAGGCCTGGATCTAGTTATATTAACTAAATTATTTACGCCTGATCCAAGATGTATTACCTAAGATACACCTAATTGAAGTCTTATTCCCTAGCTTATTTACGCTTATTTCAAGCTGTATTTTTACCTATGTAATTTACGCCTAGCTCAAGTTTTAATACCTATCTTGTTTAAGCCTGGTTCAAGATATATTTGCCCACTTCAGAGGCCAAATGGTCTATGAGGTCACGCTATGTGTTAGACTGGCCTATTGATGGTGGGTATATCGAGGTTCCAATTCCAGTCGGGTCTAATTATGGCAGTTTTCATATATTGTTTTCCATTCACCTTCCATGTAAATGTGGCTATATTACTTCTAAAATACTTCCTTCCTTGTATCTACCACATTACATATATTAACTATCTTTACTACACCTACATCTATTTTTACTACTTAGCTTATTTCCGACTAGTTTGAGCCGTATTGCTCAGCTAAGTTACGCCTTGTTGAGCTATTTAATCTAGTTAAATTGCGTATGGTTCAAGTCATATCACATATATATAAGTTAGGCCTAGCCTTGCTGTATTAACTAGCTAAGCTATGCCTAGGCTATATTATATGTGCAATGGTGATAAATGGCTCTTGAAGATTCTCGATATTAACTCAAATTTGGTATAAACTCCATATTTACCAGATGTTTAGTTTAATGTTTTCAATTAATTTAAAACATTTTGGAGGCTTATATTGGCCTAAACCAGTATTTATTGTACTTTTTCCACATTCAAAATTTAGATTTGACAAACAAATTTTAAATTCTTTGCAATAAAATTTGTAATTAAAAATTTGTAACGGAAAAAGTTAGTAAACGCGTATATGTATTACAATTTCTATTATTTGCTTAACTTTACCGAATTAAACAAAAAAAAAATTGATTTCAACTTTGTTTTAAATTTGCTCTAAAGCAAATTATATTATTTGACTATAAGTGCTTGGTTATGTATATAATATTTAAATCATTAAATTTTTTATATAAATGTCAGAGATAAAAATTATCATACAAACATTTATAATTAGACCTGTGTAAAAAATCAAGAGGTGGACTATAATTGGGTTTAAACTTATATTTACTCTATTTGAGCTATGTTCTAAGAAATTAGGATTCGACTGGAGAATGTAAAGCTACACTTCATAAGTGATGATCAAGTGATCTTGCCACTGATATGCTCAGGATAGTAATAAAATATATATTTGGAATAGTAGCCTATGGTTACTCTAAATTTGGGCAGGAGGTGCAATTTTGCGAACTAGAACAGGTATTCCTGAGAGCTCTACCCGGATGTGTGTACCTTCGTACTACTTGTATCATGTAACAACACAATTTTACCCACATTATTCCCCTGAAGGTACCTTTGTACTATTTGTACCAATAATTATCACTGACAGGAAGCTCTTTACATGTTATACAATAAGGTGCTTAAGTACTAATTAAAACATGTTCACGTGTTTGATCCCCAAGTTTGGACGATACAAGATTCAAATAACGTGTTGATACGTATGGCCCCCTTGTTAAGGAGATACAAGTGTCAAACAGTATTCCACCCATATTTTCTGCAAGAAGGCACCTCTGTACTATCGAAAGCAAGTATCCCTGACAGTGATATATGCACATATTATACCAGTAGATGATTTTGTATTATCTGGAGCGAGAACTACCACGTGTAGTTATTTACATATTATACCAAGAGGTTGCTCTATCAGAAATAAATTGAAATACGAAGGCATTTCATAATGCAAAGGTAGGTTTACTCACAGCCATTCCTCAGTCGAGCGCCGTGGCGCACTCCCCGGCTCACAGCCAGCGTCCACGTGGCGTCAGTCTCGTACCACGTCTCTTTTGGGCGTCTCGAGTTGTCTACACACACGCACCACGTGCTAGCGGCGCCACGTCGCGGCGAGGACTGAAGGCGGGAGCCACTGACGGGGGGGCGGGGCGTGTGTGGGCGGAGCCACGCCCCCTCCCCTAGCCTGCGCCGGTCCACCCAGGTCAGAGGTCAGATGGACGCCGGGACGCTGAGGATGCCCTGCTAGGTACATATTACCTCTGTTGTTATTGGCCCCGATTGTTCCCGACCATCTCTTTCTCTTGAGAGATGGGTGATGCAACACGCATAGTACTATGGACTAGGAACATGTCAATAAAACAATGGGACACATTCGTCAAATGTTGACCATTGTAAATCCTTTAGAGACCTGATAATCAAGACTATATGAATCATTTACATTTTTATCATAAGTTTAACAAGGTGAATCTGCTAATCATCTGATTCTGAATACTTGATTAATTTTCTACACTTTCATCAAATCTTGACCATGCTTGACGAATTTGTTAAACAGGAAGCTATTTTTTCACACAGTTTATTGGGAAGCATAAAAAAATGTCTTGAAACATTTCTAGTCCTAAACATAGTATATTCTCAGATTTGTTTTCAGAAAAACTTTTTGTTTTATCAAAAAACATTATAGCCAATGAACATTGAATGTTAGCTCATGTATTATCTTCATGTTATATCAGTGGGAGCTGAATAGTTGACTAGCTATCAGCTAACATCTTCTGATCTATTATTAAATCTATTTGTGCGTTGACTCGTCAGGGCTCCACTGACACCAAAATGTTAATGTTACTACACTGGATCAACATTGATTGGGGACACTGGCTAGTCAAGAGAATAAGGTTAGTAGGTCAAACAAGCTTAGTACAGTTGGGGTCTGCAAAATCATAGTTTAATTCCCGCTACCTTCTAAATATATTCTTGTCGTGGTGTATATACTCGATGTAACGATACCTAGGGTGATATACTCTCCCGTGGCGTCAGCATAAAACAAAGCGCAAGGTGAATTGTCAAATTGATGTGGTTAAATGTGGACGAATGTGTGAAAAGGAGAAGCATTAGGAGCTATAGGAATAAAAGAGCATGTATGACTCGGTGTATGGATGTTGTTGAAGCGAAGGGAGTGTTCAAGGATAGGAAAGTTTGGAGAAAGTTAGTAAGGATGGATTAAGTAAAGAATTGTTGTCTGATCTATAAGCACAGTTTATTGCTTACCCCACAAGATATTGCGTGTTTACGTAGGGGTGTATTATGATCAATAACTACTCAAAAGTTGCTTTACGTTTAATAGAAAATTATACTTTCTAAAAAATATAAAATGGACAAATGTAATATTTAATTGATCATAAAATGTAACAAGTATATAATATAATTACAAAAGCACCAATTTAAAAATTGGAAATTTAGCTGTCCTCTCATGATAAAAATCTCAGAAACTCCATTGTTTCTAAGAAGAAATGAAAAGCTATATATTCTAAACTAAAGTAAGGAGAATCACCCACTTTGATGGTTGCATTGTCTAGGGCGTTACTCTCGCGGTAGTTTATATTGACAATGGTGGGGAGATCAAGGTTCGAAACTTTGTCAGGTGTACTGAAGTTTTCCAAAATGGTTTTCCACTCTCCTTCTACGAAAATAGGGTACATTTACTATAAATTTAACTTTCCTCATACCTATAACCATTAGAGTAATTAGTACATAAGCGTATAGCTTTAACGGGTAGTAAGGCATGGTGCTAAAAAAACTATGGTGGATTAAAAATTCTCCCCTTGGCAGTGACCTCTACCTAATAATGTGTGTGTAATCTACTGAGCCTCACTTTCTGACTACATCATACCCAATTGGCCTTTGTTGAAATATATTGGCGAAAATGTGTACACTTTAATGTGGACCACTGACTCCGTGATATAGATCTAATACTACATTTCATACAGTAGTGTGTTGCTGGCTGTATAATCGTAATACAGTACAGGCGATGGAAACACAGTTAACGCTTGTTCAATTAATTGTGCATGAATAGCGATACTTGATGCAGCTACGTCCATAGCCTAAAGATCATTTCCATATTTCAAGCTTAACTGGTAGCGTACAGACTTGTAAAAATGTTAGCTTTCTTCTAATGTATTTGTTCATTTTAATGTGTAGTACTTATTTTACTAACGGCAACATAAAACCGTCCCCCGAGTAGCCGGTGTTTGTGATATCGATGGCAGCTTATAGTAACCGATTATTTCCACAAGTCCATCACAGACTCTGACTTAGACTAGGAGTGAAGAATTACCCTGAGAATGAGATTAATTCTGGATAATACAGTGGTAGAACGTTATCGCACTAAGCCAAGAGTGTTGGGTTCTATTTCCATGTTTAGGAATGATTTTTTCATTTACAAATATTAGACAGTAATTTGTAAATATCCTTTTAAACTACTGATGATGTGAGATATAGCACTACATTTCATACAATTTAGTATTTAATAGGGCCAATGTAACTAGCTATCCATGGTTTTCGCAATACCCCAGGGTATATTCTAATGACACTACCAGTTAAATCATTGATTTCAAGGTTTGATGTTGAAAATCATCCACAGTTTTATCATGGAGAAAATTGGAGTTTTTTCTTCCTCTAGAGATTGATTTTATTATAAATGTCTGGTGTTTATAGTTTTATTCTGTCTTATCGTTTCGCAAAAAATGCAATAAAAATAAATACTAGTTTGATTTTAACAAGGCTATTAAAATGTTTTTGTCTATCAATATGTATGGAGTCAAATCTAAGAGTGAAAATGTCCATGTGACACCTGGGAACAGTGGTTGCCTATCTCATCCTTTGACTCTTTCTTTTTTATTAACTAACACAGGAAACATTACGAATAACAGTTCAATCAAAGAGAACATAAAATTGGACTCTAACGAAAACAAATTGGGATAATCTATATATTCATATAGTTAAACTCAAAAGTCTGGTAGTGCATTAGATTTTTTATAGATATTCTATTATTTCTTGTTAGTATATCATCAACATGCTATACAATTCGATCCTACATAAATTTAATGAGTTTGACGCCATATACAGTATAAATATTTGGCCATTATCAGTGTTGATTTCGACAAAATAGATTAATAATGAATCGGGTTTTCATTATATAGCAAATATTAGAAAAAAAATATGAAAATTAACATGACTGTTCATCAATTATACATAGATGTTAAAAAGGCCTTTGATTAGGTTAAAATAAATACATTATATGAAATTTGAGCTAAATATAGGTTACTAAAAATACTTGTAAAGGTTAAACGGGTTTGGTTGACTGATACACGTTTCAGGGTACGGGTTGAATGCCACTTATCAGATACTTTCAAAACACATAAGGGGTTGAAACAAGGAGATCCACTTTCCCCATTACTTTTTAATCAAGCCTTAGCCTATTCTATTAGGCCTTAGGACAATTCAACCTAGTAGGGAAGGGTTGACATTAAACTGTACAAAGCAGCTATTAGGATAAGCAGATGATTTAGCTTTCTTTGGCAATAGTAAGAACGTTGTTGAGAGAAACGCAAACATTTTATTAGAAGCTAGTAAGGAAATATGTTTAGAAGTGAACGATGAATAGACTGCGTATATGACCACATAGAGGGCACATATTGGGGTCGATAATTTATAAAATACTGGGAACAACATATCATTTGACAAGATTAACGAGTGTAAATATTTAAGAACAATTTTAACGAGTAACAACTTAGGTTAGATTGGAAATTAGGTAAAAAAAATACGCTTGTAAAAATGCATGCTACTACTCGTTCACTAATTTGTAGACATCTCATTTGCTTTCAAGGATTGTAAAACTCAGAATATACAAAACAAAAATTTTACTGGTTGTTGTCTAAGTGGGTGAAACGTGGTCTTTTACCTTACATGACGAAAACAAATTTAGGGTGTTCGAAAACAAGGTTCTTAGGAAGATATTTGGTCCAAAAATGTATGAAGATAGTGGGAAGGGTATGAGGATACATAATGATGAGTTGCATACCCTGTACTGATCTTTTTTTTTTTTTTTTAAGGATAATCAAGTTTCATGGATTACGGTGGGAAGAACATGCAGCGCGAAAGGGAGATTGTAGAACCTTTTTCAGGGTACTGACTGGCAAACCCAATGGGAAGACATAGACGTAGGATAGCAATAGAATGAATCTGAAAGTCCAATATTCACGTGATGTTTCCATGGCCCACTTAAATATAAACAATATGCTTTAATATGACTAATTTAAGTATAAGTTAGTTGTATTTTTGTTCAACTAGATGGCTAATCTAAGTACAAACCTGATGCATTTATGATTTATTAAAGCAACAGATTGATGATTATTATTATTATTAAAACTTGTTAATATAATATGTGAATTTGTTCTATGCTGTATTTAATTTAATTCAATGAGAAGTGTTTCAAGAGTGAAATATTATCTCCTTTAAGAATGATTTTACTACTGACTAGCATGCTGACCCGATCTTCGCATGGTTAAGCAGCACCAACATTATATGAATGTAGAACGTTCAACTTCCGGCTGCCCATTTTTTGATTGTCCCACGTTGTAGATTCCTGAGCTAGCTGTGACAGTCACAAACCAAATATGGTAATTCATAGATTAAAATAAATTAAGTATTTGAAACAAAATATTACCTTGTACACAAACTGAGCGCAAAAACAAACGAAATCCACTAACAACTCAATGTTTACCTCAGCACGATCACAAAATAAGATAAACGAACTAATAGATATTTTTACAGAAATGTGTTGGGGAAAAAAAATAGCTTCACAGTTCACCAAAAAGCATAAATAAATAAGAATATATAAATATATTGAATAATAAGCATAATCTTTACGGTTCATCGATATATTTCGCCAGTATATGTTTGTTTTTATTGTAATGTTTATATTAAATATGCGTCAATTTATTATTTTCAGCCCTTAATATTTATTTGGAGGAGTCTTTTTAACCTCTCTGATAATTTTCTTTTTAAATGACTCTATGTCAGCAGATTCAAAATATGCATCATCCTGTTTTGAAAACTTTGCAGCCACATTTTTAACCCTTTAAAAGTCGAATTTCACAAAACCTTGTCTTATTTCTTGGCCAGAGCCTAAAAGGAGCCTTCACATAGGATTTTACGTTTCCAAGACCATGGATTGGGGAAATGCGGTTATGAGTGAGTCAATGAACGGGTTTGCCTTATATATATATATATATATATATATATATAATAAACTTAAATCTGTAAAGACTCAGAAGCATTACTGTTATTTATTTGAAAAATGAATAAATCTATATCGAAACTTTTGGCTTTGCACGCAAATGATTTATCTTTTACAATCATCCCATAATACATGGCTCCTTCTTTGAAGGCAGATTCTTAATTAAGTGTAAGCTACACTACCACTGTAACTCATGATCCTGGTAGACTCTAGACAGATTAGTGGCAGAAAAAATTCCCTTGTTAAATTATTCTCAGGTTCGCGTGTTTAGTTATATAGATCTTCATTTGCAACGTAAATCACCGAGCGGCTTCCCCCAACCCCTTTTCTTCACATGTCACAAATTTTAATCAATCTGAAAATGTAATCATTATTATGAAAAATCTACTTCACTTAAAATATGTGATAAATTTTATTTCAAAAATGTCATCACTGCTTTTAATTATCGTCGTAAGGTTATGCTTGGGGCTATAAGACAGGAGTAGGTAATGTGTGGCCCTTAAGGCTATTTTTTAAATGGCTATATTTCAACATGTAGTAATGGTTTTCCTCCAAAGTTTATTTTTCATAAATTGGCACTACGTTGTAAAGCTTTTTACTGAGAAGATATTGAATATATCTAAATTTTTGGGAAACCTGTTGTAATATACTATCTGAACGGGTATTGCATTGCGGTACTAGCTGAACGGGCGTTGAATTACTAGCAGAACGGATCTCGTATTACTATCAGAATGGGTCTTGCATTACTAGCTGAAAAGGCGTTAAATTACTAGCTGAACGGGTCTTGTATTACTAGCTGAATTGGTGTTGTATTACAGGCTGGAGGGTAGTTGTATTACAGGCTGGAGGGTAGTTGTATTACAGGCTGGATGTTAGTTGTATTACAGGCTGGATGGTAGTTATATTACAGGCTGGATGGTAGTTGTATTACAGGCTGGATGGTAGTTGTATTACAGGCTGGATGGTAGTTGTATTACAGGCTGGATGGTAGTTGTATTACAGGTTGAGTGAATGTTGTATTTCAAGCAGAATTGATATTATATCAATGGCTCACTAAATATATCCAGGGGATCACTGTCGCAATACAGAATGACCTAGGTCTTTAAGTGGAGTAATACATGTCAAGGTAACACTGGTGGAGAACACTAATGCTCTATTAGTTTCTATGTAAATCTTCTCTTGAACGACTTAGACCAGAGAGGATGTTTTGTCAACCCCTTGCTCGTTGCAAAGTTGTGGTGTTGAGAGGGTGAATGTGACGTCATGAGGAGCGATTGTCGTGCCATCTGTGACCACATGGAGGAGGTAACTGCTGGTGCAGACACCAACAAGGCCGGCCGGACATTGCCCGCGCTACACGGTCCGTGATAACATATTAATTCTCACCAACTAATTGGAATATTTATTCGGAGTGAAGGGGGTGGAGATGAAGTAACGTGACATAAGCCTGGGGTTTTAAGGGGGTTGAACTTGTGCTCTGCATAAATTACAGTGAATATGACAAGGAGATCAAAATTAAAACATATACAATGCATACTGTTTTTATTTCTAGTAACTACCATTGAGGAATAATTGTCCTATGTTGGTGTCCAACTGATTTTAACGAAAATAATCAAACTTTCTCATCTAATGTATTTTAACTTAGAACAAAATTCTCAATTTTTTTTCAACAAACTTACTTAAGTGTTTCGCCTGAATACCCACATTTTTTATTGTTAGTTACAATACGTACTCTTCATATAAAAAATCTTAGTGACATTGTTTCAAACATATTTCAAAATTTCAAATTTACAGAATTATTTATCTATTATTTACCCTAAAATTATTTTTGTTTGTAAAAATAAAAATACATTATTATTTATCATGATAAACAGTTCCCAAAAACTCACTTTAAACAAAATATCAAAGGAAATTTTCCAAAAATATAAAAATTTCTAATATTTGTCAAAGTAAGCTAACTTTAAATTAATTAATCTTAGAAAAATAAGCGCACATTATTTTTTTTATTATGAAAATAGTTCCCAAATACCAATTTTGAAAAACAAAATTAAAAATAATTTATAAAAAGGTTAAATCTGTCAAAAATCAGTTATCAAAAAACCACTAATGAATTAAAGTGTTGTAGGTGACCTGGTGGTCCAGGGGTAAGGTGTCAGACTTCTATGCTGGCGTCCGGGGTTCAATCCTCGGTCCCGGCAAAGATGTATCTGATTACCAAACCCTTCCTTCACCTCTGACAAGACATCTTGTGAATGTGAGGAATGCCAGGTCTCCACCGTGGTTCGGATTCCACGTTAAACTGTAGGTCCTTCATTTCATCTCACAATCACCCTACCATTGCACATTAGCGTAAGTGCGTATAGCCCGAACGGGTAGTAAGATGCGATGCTAATAATAATAATAATAATTAAAGTGTTTAAAAACAAATAGTTTATATAAAAGTATTAATATTTTTTTTAAACATACGAGTTACCCATTTTAAACTAAATCGTTATTGCCATTATTAAAATATTTTAAATTTATTAAAAATTAGCCATCAGTAAACTATCCTTATACTAATTTTCCCCCACAAAACAAGTACATATTTTTATTTGTCCTATTAAATACTCCCTAGGTATATATTTAAAAATAATCCTTAGAAAAATTCGAAAATTTGTAATTTAAGGGCTAGTGTTGAAATCAATAAAATACCCTGAAGTCAAGCCTTATAATAATAATTATTATTATTATGTGTTCTGTCTTACATGTCCTTTCCTTTTATCAGTGAAACCTTAACCTCCAATTTCTTCTGCTTCCTTCAGCTCCCAGAATTTTTTTCTCTCCTTCAAGTCACCTGATACTTGAATATTCTTTCCTAAGCTCCTCTTTCCCTCAATCTTTCCTTCTATGACGTCGTGCAGAGGACAGTTTCTCCTAATCCATATATATAAATATCAAGTTTGAAGAAAATCCATCAGACCAGTTCAGATCTAGGCCCAGGGACGGACAGAAAGTATTAAATCCTTATCTTTAGGTTCGGAGTCACATAACATGTAAATAAATATTCATCATAATCTTGAAGTCAAAAACTCTTCACGATTACAATACTTCTGACTATAAGACTATTATTTTAATGCTATATGCGTATTATATACTAATTAAACAAATGTATTAGAAAGAGGAAGGTTAAATTTAGAGGAATTGTATCCGCATTTAAGTGGAGAAAGAGAGAGTGGAACACCATTTAAGAAAACCCCTCAGTACACGTGACCAGGATTCAAACCCCAATATCTCCGTCATCAGTAGTCCAGTCTATTGCGAGAGGACAACTTAGACCATTCAACCACCGATATGGGTATATAAGAAAGTAATAAATGTTAAATGTATGTATTGGATGACACTTATATTTAATTTATAAATATACTGAAAACATTATATAAAATTATAATAAACGTGTTTAAAATTATAAAGAAACGTTATTTGTGTCAATAAAAGTTTCAATTCACAAACAAATAAAAACTAAACAAAGCACTTGAATGATATTAGGGCCTACTTTGTTTCAATCTATTAAAGAGAATACAACAAGATGAGGAGGGTGACTATTAATTTTGTCAGTATTAGCTGTCAGTTCCGAAGTGGATTGTGAAAGGGAACAGGATCAAACATGTTTAAATATATCGAACATAATGTTTTAATATATCAAACAACGTATTTTAATATATCAAACGACATGTTTTAATATATTAACTATCATGTTTGAATATATCAACATGTTTAAATATATTAAATATCATGTTTGAATATATCAACGATCATGTTTTAATATATCAAATAACATGTTTAAATATATAGAACAACATGTTTTAATATTTCAAACAACATGTTTGAGTATATTAAATATCATGTTTGAATATATCGAATAACATGTTGTAATATAGAGAAACAATGTTGTATCATATCAAACAAGATTATTTATACAATCAAACAACATTTTATAGGTTATAGATAGCAGATTTCCCCAAATGGGTAGTAAAACGCGGTGCTAATACAAAATTAGAAAAAAAACAGTTCTTACCAAAATAGTGAAATAACTGTCCAAAACAACAGCAGTAGAAAACATTTTTAAGAGTTAGAAGTATGTCGGTGTTAAACATTTAAGTATTGTTTAAATTTATTTAATAAATAAAATGGTTTTAGTTGAATATTCAAATGACTTGAAAATGAGTCCATATATCAAACTTAAACTCTCTATAGATTAGCACAGGTCTGGGCAAATATTTTGGCTGAAGGGCCACATGTAGAATTATTTAAATATTACAACGGGCCGCCAAATAAAAAATTATTATTTGATACACGAAATTTATTATATAAAAATAGAAAATTATATAGACAAGATAAGAAAGTTAAAAAATAAATAATAATCCTCCAATAAAACATGACTTAATGAGATTAATGCACATTTTTCATATATCTCATAATTTCTTTGATTTCAGGTGTAAATTTAGTAGTCAAAATTCTTAAAACTGCTTATAAATGTTCATCAGAAATGCTTGATCGTAAGGAGTTTTTATTGAAATTCATAATAGAAAATGTTTGTTCACATATAAAGTTCGATACAAAAATGACCAACATTTTTCGAGCAAAATCTTGAATGTTCGCGAATTTATCAGAATCGATAGAATTGTAAAATTAACAAATTTCTTCACGACCATGTAGTTCCCTTAAAAACCTTGAATACACTGCAGGTCTATCATCTCAAGTTGAAGTTTACTCGGTGCACTATCAATGTCAACTGAAAATAGATTGTGAACTATCGAGAAACCTTTTTCAATTTTGCGCAAGTTGGTAAATCTGCGAGAAAATTCATCGCTCAAAGCGTTGATCATTTTGGCATATTCTTCAGATTTATTTTCTGGTATCGTCAGTTTATGCATGGTTGGAAAGTGATGAAGTGGTTTTTTTCGATAAATTTGGTGAAAACAAACGTAGTTTTAATTGGAATGTATTCGAGCTTATTACCATGTTATGGACATATAGGCCTAAATTTTTCCTTGGAGTGATCAGGTTCGACGACGCTTTGGTCTCAAGCAATAGAGTACGAACATGAAATATATATTTTACCTGGCAGGATACTTTTTTTTCTAGGATTATATCTAAAATTTAACTTTTGTTTCTAGAATTATGAATATTTTTTTTTCACAGATAGAGAGCTTGGTGGGTTACATAAAAATACGCGGCGAGCCGCATTCGGCCTGTGGGCTGTAGTTTTCCCAGGGTTGCTGATTATCAAGAACATTAATTTTCAAAACTTTTATTTTAGTACTACGTACCCGGTTTGGGTTGTATACGCTTATATACTAATTGAAATCTTGGTTTTAGGGATTAGTAAGGCTATGTTTAAAGGAAGTGTACCCCCCTTTGCGTGGAGGGAAAGTAGAAACCCATTTGTAAAAACCATCTTCAGTACACCCGACCGAGAGTTCAACCTGTCAATTGCAGTCTAGTCTACTGCGAGAAGTAGCGCATTAGAACATGCGGCCATCGAAGCGGGTTTTAAGACTTGACATTACAACTAATCTACTGTGAATGTTTACAAACTTGACAGTGACACTGATCTACTATAGATATTCACCAACTATACAGTATAACTGTTATACTCTGGGTATTTATAATCTGGTCAGTACGACTGGTCCACTCTGGATGTTTACGATTTTGACCGTTTAACTGATCTACTCATTTTGCTTACATACTTGACAACACAATTGATCTACTCTGGATGTTCACAAACATGAGTGTACAGCTGATATACATATCAATAAATAGCTATATATTTACAATCTTATTTATTTATTTAGCCCTGTGTCTTAGTACCAGTTCGTTTCAGTAATGATTAAGCTTATGTGATAGACACTGGGAAGATTGAATTTAGAGGAAGTGAACCCACATTTTCGTGGAGGAAGAGTGGAAAACTATTTTGGAAAACCACCCCAGTTCACCCAACCGAGATTCAAACCTCGATATCCCCGTTCTCGGCAGTCTAGCTTAACACGAAACTATTGAGTTAGCTAACTACGCCGTCAAGGCGGGTATTTACAATCTTAACAGTATAACTGGTCACTAGTTTGTTAACTGCCCTCCATCTGTCACTATTTGGTAACCACCCTTCGTGTGTCACTAATTTTGGAACTATTCTCCGTGTGTCACCACCTTGTGAACTACCTTCCACGTCTCGTCATCTTGTGAACTACCCTTTGTGTTTCACCATATTGTGGACTACTCTCTTTGTCTCACCCCTTGTGAACTACTCTACGTTTGCCACCACTTTGTGAAATACCCTCCATGTATCGCCCCCTTGTGAACTACCCTTCTTATGTACTGTTGTCTTGATGTACGGCAGTTTGAAAGTATAAAGCGCACAATGTTCCGAAGAGCACAGATGGTAAGCACGCAGGAAGCGGGATGGATGCTTGTGTTTGTCAGATGACTGAATATAACGCGGTGTTTGCCATCACCGGCTGCTGATACTAACTTCTGCGGCAGGTGGCTATGTCTCCAGCAATTTGTCGGCGGGTCCTCTGCGCCCGGACATCCCTCCCACACCCAGTCGCTGACATAAGGTTTGCTACGGCGGCAAGTTGGACCATAGCTCTTAGTTTGGTCGCTGCCTGTCTCGCAACAAAACTTGCGCTACGCCTGCTTTTCTTTATTGATATAAACGCGCAGCCCAGCTTGGAACAAGAGATTCATTCTGGCTTTCCCCTGACAGCTAGACTTTAAGTGTTGTATCGTTCTAGAGGGTCAGGCCTGTACCGACAAACTTGGAGAAACTTGGCTTCGAGTCCCGACTAGGAAGAAAGTACAGTAGGCAAGTACGAGTATTTCGAAGTTCACTACAAGTAGGTCCCTCACACTGATAGCCGTCTGAGGGACTTAACAAAAACTGGTAGTTTAATCACAATGATCTGTGAAGATTCCAAACACCTGACCCAAGGATGTAGATACGTGAAGGGCAAATATAAAGGAACAACGGAAATTATCTTTAGAATATGGAAAAATTGAGGAAGACTGTTTTCTTTATGAGAGTCAGGTAAAATATATATTTGTGTGGTCAAACATTTCTCCTCAAATAGTACTAAATCTTTATCAAACTAGATTTAAGCTTATTTTTAGAAATTTTGTTCGCCTTTTTTCATTTAAGCCTGATTTCGACTGAAATGTAATAACAACCACTGAGTGTCTACTCTTAAAACAATGCCGTGATGAACGCTATTTCATCATCACCAAGTGAGTATACTCATCAAACAACGCTGTGACTAACGTTATTTTACGACTACTAGAAAATGTAAGTTATATTCTTCAAACAACTCCACGAGCAAAGCTATTTTACAATCGCCAAGTGTGTCTCCTCGTCAAATAACACCGTCATGAACGTTAATTCACGACCAACGAGTGTCCGTCAAACAACTCCATGATAAAAGCCATTTCATCATCACCAAGACGTGTGTTCTCTCATCAAACAACGCTGTGCTGAAAGTTGTTTTATCATCGCTTCATATCTCCTCGCCGACTGTTAACCAGTCATGTTAACTCGTAAGTTGCCCTCAGCCAAACCAATCTAAGGGGAAATTAAATACAAATAGAGGAGTGATATATAATTGCGAATGTTTGTTTTTTATTCGACCAGTCAAAAGTTGATTTTATGAAGAGAAGCCTGTCGTCTGTAGCGGGCGTCAAGCGTGTTTTGTTTCTTTGTGCCACTCGACGGGAGTGAGCACCGCGGCGCTACTGTTGTGTTTGGCGTAGGCCTGAGGCTCTGACTCCATGCATCACAGCCCTCTATCCAATCACTAATGTAAACTCACCTCCCGATAAACAAAATACAGACCGGCAAGAAGAACTTTGACAAGTGGAGAATCATTTTTATCATGTTGACATTACTTCTTTGAAATAATATAATGTGAATAAAGGCCGTGGGTGACACTAATTCAGGTAGAATAACAATGTAAAAGTCATGCCACAACCGGTTATAGAAATAATTGGCTCATATAGAATAATAAGTTTTCACGTTATACAACAACTAGCCATTGACTACACTGGCTCAGGTAGAACAACAATCTCTCACTTCGTACAACAACTATCAGTTGATAACACAATAACTCAGATTCAACATATTCTTCTCTAGATATTCTGTCTTATATATTAAACTCTAAACATTATATCCTGTACATGCTAAACTTTAGTAGCTGTAGTTTTTCTTTGTACACCCTACTTTGTACCATAAATATTATACATTTTAGCCTGTACATTATTATTTGTAAATGTTAGTATATATATATATATATATATTATAGCCTATAAATTTTAACTTGTACATTTTAATCTGAGAATTAAACTTTAAATATTACATAAATAGCATGTTTTATCTGTAAATAAAGTACCAATGTGTGTAAGTGATCTAATTTGAATTAGTTAACTGTGTTCTTCAAAATCTTGGATATTACAAATATGTGGTTTGATTGTAGTTTCCTTAACACCTAAATGGTCAGTACCATTTAAACCGATATAGTTTTTATTGAAAACGTAGTACTAAAACTATTTCCTTAAAATGTAATACTTAACACTAAAATGTTAATTTTATTTTTGATCAAACTGAGGGTACAGTTCTTAATTTTTTTTTGTAACTGAATCCTGGATTGTACTTTCCAAAGTTTCCTAGCTACACCCTTTAGAATGAACAAAATATTAAATTAGTAATAAACCACCCCCGCGTTCTAAAGGACCACTCCAACAAAAGGCAGCGCGCGTTTATTATTGTTCAGGGATGTGAAGGAGAGTCGCTATAATCTCATCCAAGAACAAGTTTTAGTTCATCAAAGTCCCTCCAGAGAACCTCTTCTT
Source organism: Timema douglasi (assembly GCA_901482245.1). Lineage (NCBI taxonomy): Eukaryota > Metazoa > Arthropoda > Insecta > Phasmatodea > Timematidae > Timema > Timema douglasi. The sequence continues at coordinate 3,885 of CABEEJ010005330.1, read as the reverse complement.
ATCGCCCCCTTTCCCATCATTCCGCGCTAGCACTTCCGGTAGATAGCGGCAACAGCGCCCATTCACACAGAAGACAAACATTGAGGTTATGGCTGTAGGTTAACCTGATTCAAAGAGTCGGTGGCAGATAAGCGGTGTGTGAACGGGAGAAAGAGAGATAAGAGAAGAGGAAAGTTTGTAGCAATGAAGAGATGAAGGAAAGGACCGAAGCATTAAGTGCAAGTAGCGGTTAGCAGGGACAATAGGAAGTTGTGCAAGATGGCGACACGAATTAAAGATGCACCTATGTCACGGTGATGTTTGAATCCGACTGAGGAGCGTGAGATTGATTGCTATGTTACTCTCCGTACATATACTGAAATAATATGGGTATATGGGCACAAGATAGATTTGTTGTTCCTTTATGTAGTTATTAAAAAATACATATTTTTGTTATATAAAGATTTGACAAATACAATAGAATCCAACCACCCCTCCGTTGAAGTATCCGTTTCGACAATGCGGAGATAAGGGACGGTTTTGTTTCAATGAATAATCTCAACGAACCAGAACATTTACCAAGGTTGAGGCTTTTGTTATCATCTCTCACCTGGGAAATTATATGTAGTGAGGGAATTTAGCAAATAATTTATTAGTATTATAAAGATAAGTCGAATAAATTTTATAAATTAAAATTATCATAAACGCTAATTGATTAAAACAATGTTGATAGTTTAGAATTAATGAGTAGAGACGAAACAAAAGTATTGTATCGCTTGCAGATTTTAGATTTTTAAAGGGGTATTTGTAAATATTGGTAGACATATTGGCTTATCACAATACTAAGGTTATCTCAATTTTAATGGTGTATATTTGATGCTAAAAAATAATGCTTGAGATTATTGAAAACTAGTTATAAAGAAATTAAACAACTAAACACTTATAGTCAATCAAACAAAACTGGCACGTAGCTATGTTTTTTTACCATTTACAATGTTTTTTGTCAATAATTATGAATAAATATTTTTCTTGCTTAGTATTATGATTGTATAAACTAAAATAATAAGTTGAATAATTTTTAATTTGTTTTATTAATATCAACTTTTAATATAAAGTGTTAAGTTGGTATATTATCTTTGATTTATGAGACATATTCATGACTCTTAGAGGAAATTGTCTCGTTATTAAACATGATACATACTAGAGAATTATTAATTGCTGTGAAGTCCTCATGACCTTAAGAGGAAGCGGTGTCGTTACTAAATATGATATTATTATATTAGAGTAGGGGTGGCCAAACAGTCGATCGTGACTGCCAGTCGACAGTGGTTGCTAGTTTGGTCGACCGATAAAAAAATATTAAGAGAAAGAAAATGAATCAGAGGGTTTGTAGATTTTTCCCAGATCAACATTTGAAAATAGAAATATCGATGCTGTCTGATTGATGGCCATTTACAATTCTTCCCTCGTTTATGACAAAGTAATTATGAACTTTCTTGCAACAAAACTATCCTAAGTTTATGAATTGTCATACATCGACTTCAAAATTAAGTGTTAAGTGAGAAACTACTTTTCTCATGTAAATTTTGTGTTATGTAGTTTGATGGGAAACTCAGTTTTAGTGTGTAAAATGACTTTAAGTTTTAATATTCGAACATAATCTTACTATTAAAACAACAACAAATGGGCTATTACTTTTTAACAATGAAAAAAATATAAGTTTATAGTTCTGTAATATTTTCCTTCTCTGGATTATATTACTAGATGCAAAATTCTGGCCACTCCTGTATTCGAGTATTGTTAATTGCTGTACAATATTCGTGGATTTAATAGAAAACTGCAAATATCTATTATACGCTATATGAACTAATACAGTTACAGAGCTAAATTCATTATGATATAGATTGTTATTCCATTATTTGAAGGAGTGTACTGTGATATGGTAAAGTGTAGTTTATTATAGTAGAGGGAACTGTTATATAATAGAGAATACTATGATATATTAGAGCCTACTATAACAAGTATAATCTATTTAGACACAAAGGAATGTACTGTGACAAAGATTAGTGGACATTGAGGAGTGTATTGTGCTATAATAGTGTGTACGATAATAAAGTAGAGAATACGAGCTTTAGTAGAATGTATATTTATATAGTAGAGTGTACTATGGTATAGTAGCTTGTATTGTGATATAGTAAAGTGTACAGTTATATAATAAAGTTTACTATGATATAGTAGATTGTATTGTGATATAGTAGGGTGTACAGTGATATATAAAAGCTAGTTTAGTGATGTGTGGGGCTCAATAATCTTCTAATAGCACTGAGACAGTCTTGGTTCCCGCTAACCTTAGATTGAGTGAAACAAGAGTATTATGAATGAAAGAGAACTAGGGAAGAGAGAGAGAGAGATAGAAAGTAGGAGGAATCAGATGGGACAAGAAGAGGTAGCGGGAGTTAATGGTAATTGCGGAATAGCTTTGTTAGTGGACCGCAAACTTGGCTCGGGTTAATAGGGCGAAACTGACACTGGCTTGCTCGCTTAGTTGTCTTCAAAGAGACAGTTCTCTCGCGAGAAGTTGGATCAGAGATGGTAGAAAACTGTTCTCTTGTAATCAGAGCCTGTGATAAGATCTGTCAGTTCAATAAGAAGTTGTTGGTCTGACTGGGTTTGTATAAGTAATCAGAGCATGTTATATGAACTGTTAGTCCAAGGAGATGTTAATAGTCTGTAAGATGAGGTTGTACCATTAACCAAGGTCTATTACATGAAATTTCTGTCCAAGAAGCTACTAGGCTGTATGACTAGGCTTGTAACAATAATCTAAGTCTATTACATGAACTATCAGTTCCAGGAGAAAAAGTCACTGCGCTGTCTTATTGAGCTAATACCAGTGATCAAAGCTAGTGACATGAACTGCCAGTTAAATAAAACGTTACTAAGTTGAATTATGGGGCTATTGTCAGTAATCAGAGTCCTTGACATGAACTGTCAGTTTAGGAAGACTTACTAGGTTGTATTATGGGGTTATTGCCAGTAATCAAAGTCCATGACATAAACTGTCAGTTCAAGAAGACGTCACTGGACTATCTCATGGGGCTAGTATCAATAATAAAAGCTTGTGACATGAACAGTCAGTTCAAGAAGACATTACTAGGTTGTATTATGGAGTTATTTTCAGTAATCATAGCCCATAACATGAACTACAAGTTCAAGGAGACATTACTGGGCTGTCTTATGGGGTTAAATACTCAAAGTTTGTGGCATGAGCTGTCATTTCAGGAAAATGTTACTAGGATGTCTTAAGGAGTTATTACCAGCAATAGGGTTAGTACCAATAATCAAAGCTTGTGGCATAAACTGTCAGTTCAAGAAGATGTTTGTTGGCTGTCTTACGGTGTTAGTACCAGTAATCAGAACCCGAGAGGAGCTGTTTGTTCAAGGATACGTTATTGGTATGTCTGACGAGTATTTACCAGTAATACAAACCTGATACATTAGCTGCCAGTTTAAGAAAACGTTACTGTGATGCCTGACAAGTTGTTTTTTTGCCCCATTGAATTAATCACTTTAACACTTACGGTTTCACTTAGTTAAGACTTACTATAAGCATTTCCCATTAACTTATTACCATAGTTGGGATTGGGAAACATGTTCTCACATATGACCTCAATTTTTTTTAAATTAATGATATTTCGTTGCGAAACTATGAATTTGTAGAGATATACCTCCTTGACCTTATATATAAGAGGCACTGTGAGCTTGGTGAGATCTACCACCTTGACTTCATATACCAGGATAAGAGGCACTATGAGCTTGATGAGATCTACCACCTTGACTTCATATACCAGGAAGAAAGGCACTGTGAGCTTGGTGAGATCTACCACCTTGACTTCATATACCATG
>CABEEJ010005329.1:34335-51545 GCA_901482245.1 Timema douglasi | reverse complement strand
TGTGTGTGTGCGTGTTTGTGGCTTGGAAATTAATGAGGCGTTAAAGGGATTAATGGTTGATGGAGACCGATAAAGAGGTCCTCTTCCAACAGCAATGGCTTAATAAACAGACGCCGTTAATAAAGTACGTGTAGATCATTCTAAGAGTTTAATAATGTCGTGGGGAGAAATGGTGGGGGTTGGTAGGTCGACAGTTAATTGAATCCCCAAAAAAAAAGCCATTGTTACTGATACTGCTGTGGAGAGGTTGTAGTACCCTTAGCTATTATTCGCCACCGCGATCACATTAACACGGCTTTAATTTCCCCGTGGTTTCTCCATCGAGAGTCGACGCTCCGTTGAATTCCACGTTCCACGCACCAGCCTGGCCTACATACATACTCCGTGTCCGTAAGGTATTTTTATTAGTCCGTAAGACATCGGCTTTGTGGTAACAGATTTATCTGCAGATAGGTTTCTTGTTAGTAAGGATTCGGCTTTATGGTAACAGATTTATCTTCACACAAAGCCCTTGTAAGAAGGATTTCTGCTTTATTTTAAGAGACTTGTCTTCACACAAAGTCCTTGTAAGTAATATTTCGGCTTTAAGACACACTTAATTGCACACAAATGCCTTGTAAGTAAGTATTCGGCTTTATGGTAACACATTTATCTGCACACAAAGCCCCTGTTAGTAAGATTTCGGCTTTATGGTAACACATTTATCTGCACACAAAGCCCCTGTTAATAAGATCTCGGCTTTATGACACACATAATTGCACACAAAACTCTTGTTAGTAAATTTTCGGCTTTATAGTGAAAGGTTTCTCTGCATACAAAGTCCTTTTCAATAAGTCTTTCCTCCGTGAGAATAATTAGAAGTTGTACCAACTTTCAAACGACCATCGACACGTGCCGTTTCGGGAAACGATCACTCGTAGATAAATAAATGAGTGCCTGTGCGTGAATTGAAATAAATAAAAATCACCCGTGTAAAATGTGGCTATTTCCTAAACGCGTCGTATTTTCATTCAATTGAGTTTAATACAAATGAAAGTAATACTTCACTAAACAGAGGTGATCTTAATTTTCACTAACGATACCAAATAGATGAATGAAAATATCGGTTTGTGGTTACAGAATTCTTCCTGCAATTTTTTCTTTTCTTACTACGAGTCTTATTGAAACACAGCGTTGTAGTTTCCCGTTAGTTGGCATTACACATATGAGGATGAGTACTGGGTGAATAAGATCTAAAGTTATAAGAAGAAAACCTGTGTAAATGCACGATTTTCAAATTCGAGTCGAATTTGTCGTCACTAACCTGAATCAATTCAAAATCAAATACTACATAATGAAAAATTGTTCAAATCGAATATATTAAAATAAAAAATTGCTTTAGACGAATTTAAATAAAACATTTTAACATAAAAATTGTTCAAATCGAATATATTAAAATAAAAAATTGCTTTAGACGAATTTAAATAAAACATTTTAACATAAAAATTGTTCAAATCGAATATTTTAAAATGATAGTGTTTCGAATCAAATATTTCAAAATGAAAATGGTTCAAAACGAATAATTTTTAAATTAAACTAGTTCGAATTGAATATTTTAAAATATTTTTTTTTTCTAATTTAATCTAAATAGAGTATTTTAAAATGAAAATGTCTTGGATCAAATCCAAATCTAATATTTTTAGATCCAAAATGGTAGCAACTAATCACTATCACACTTTAGACGCCAATGTACAAAACAGAAATAGAGTAAAGAAAATGTGTCGTTGACCCTGCGAGGCTTATTGTTTACCTCTATTCCTCTGACTAGTACAAACACCCATTCTAATATTTGTACAAAACAGCCTGAACACCATTGAATTGCGTTTAAAAAATATCTAGTTTCTGTTTATTTGTATACATATACTTTTAAGTATTATTATTAGCACCGCGTCCTACTACCCGTTCGGGTTATACGCACTTACGCTAATGTGTAATGGTAGGGTGATTGTGAGATGAAATGAAGGACCTACAGTTTAACGTGGAATCCGAACCACGGTGGAGGCCTGGCATTCCTCACATTCACAAGATGTCTTGTCAGAGGTGAAGGAAGGGTTTGGTAATCAGATAAATTTGTGCCGGGACCGAGGATTGAACCCCGGCCGCCAGCATAGAAGTCTGACACCTTACCCCTAGACCGCCAGGTCACCGACTATATACACTTTTAAGGACCTTTTTTTTTTTTAAATCACAACCTGACAGGAAGATCCCTACAGGCTATGTTTGTGAATGAACCAAGTAACCAGCCTAAGTTAAAGACGAAAAATAATAAGTTAAAAAAAAAGTTTCAATATCAAAAAAAGATTGCAATAACTTAAGACCATTTTTAGAATTATTTTAAAATCCAAGGGTTTTTTGTTTTAATGTTATATTATTTAAAGTCACAGGATGGGAAATAAAAACGTGAACATGAGAAATCACATTCGACTTGTCGTTACGTCACAGGCAGGTAATGTTGGTAATAGGGGGGAGGGGGGTTGGTATTCAATTTAAGGACAATATTTTAGCAGTTTTTATATCAAACATGTTAGTTTTTTGCAAAATAAATCAAATGTTGCTCCGGTAGAAACATAGATTTTAATTTGCTTCTCATGGTAATATCAACATTTGTTGAATATCTGTCATGAGCATAGCAGCATTAAATGAGAAACTTTTTAAATGAAGAGAAAAAGTTGTCTTTAAATTCCAGAACAAACTTGACAGATATTTAACAATTGTTGATATCAACATTTTATATATAAAATTAAACTCTATGTTTCTATCGGGGAAATATTTGATTTAATTTGCCGGAAAAAAAAATTGTTGGCTATGAAAATTACAAAAATCTCTTACCTTTTCTCCCTTCTTCTTCCATTCTCAACTTAATAAAAAGTTACAGACTATTTAGACGAAGATAATATTCGAATGCGTACAGTATAAAACGCGCCAAACTCTACTTTATAATTTGATTCTATAAAACGATCCATACATTTTAATCGCACCGCGGAATGTTGGTAATAACCTGCCACAAAAAATGACAGATGTTGACTTCCTTCCCTTAATTTTTTATTTGTTACTGAAATTAAATAATGGAACCAAGGTAATTCCCCGTGTGTGTGTTTGTCGTCATAAATCCTAATCCAGGAACACAACCGGAAATTGGAGGAGGGGTTCGGGATTCAGATCTTAGCAGAGTCGTTTAACTATCGATATGGCAGTGAATTTATTAGTGTTATCAACTTAATTTGAATGGTCTACTGTGTCACTCTCGAGTTAGACCGGATTTTCGATTATAAGGAGATCAGGGGTTCAAATCCTGGTCTAGTGTAAAGAAGGTTAAATTTTTTTATTTTTTTTCCCACTCTCCCTCCATTAAAATTAAAATACAATTCCTCTAAATTTAACTCTATTCGTACCAAACACATTAGTACATAAGTTTAAAACCCTAACCGGTAACACGGTTATAAAAAAAAATTGAATACAAAATTTGATGAGATTTCATCATCAATCGCACGGTTTAATACGTCATTCGCCCACCTCGGTGGCGTAGTTAGCTAACGCGCTGGTTTAGTGTTGAGCTAGACCACCGAGGACGGGGAGATCGAGGTTCAAATCTTGGTCGGGTGAACTGGGGGTGGTTTTTCCTAAATGATTTTCCACTCTCACTCCACGCAAATGTGGGTTATATTCCTCTAAATTCAACCTTCCTAATCCATTAACGTAATTAGTACTTAAGCGTATAACCCGAACGGGTAGTAAGACGCGGTGCTAAATAAAATATGTCATTCACGAAAAAGAAAAGTTTGGATTGCTGGTGACGGAGATATTGGCATTTTAATCCCGACCGTGTGTGTAAAATATCTTTTTTTACGTACCTAAATCGTTTCACACTCCACCTCCAGGCGAATATTTGTTTATTTATTATGAATTCTCTCTTTCCCATCCGTACCCTATTGGTATACATTTTCAGTCGGGTTCTAAGACGTTGAGCACATAATCAAAAAATAATCGTTGGTGTCTAGTTGATAGCTATTCAAAAATATATCTCGTTTTAATTTATGACGTTCGGGCCAACATTTAAAAAAATATATAAATAATTATTTCAAGAAGATGGCTATTGCAAGATTCACCAAAACGTTGGCTATAGACATATTTATCCATTTATTATTCCTTCAAACAAGATACTGCCCCTCCTGAGAGAGTTTAGTTCACATCTCAGTGGTGTTAAATATTTAAAAGGTCGTATATTTGCTTAAGAGTGGAAATTTATGAATAGCGGAGAATGTACTTTTATTACGGTCATAAGTTATTATTATTAACACCGCGTCTTACTACCCGTTCGGGTTATACGCACTTACGCTAATGTGTAATAGTAGGGTGATTGTGAGATGAAATGAAGGACCTACAGTTTAACGTGAAATCCGAACCACGGTGGAGGCCTGGCACTCCCCACATTCACAAGATGTCTTGTCAGAGGTGAAGGAAGGGTTTGGTAATCAGATAAATCTGTGCCGGTACCGAGGATAGAACCCCGGACCCCCAGCACAGAAGTCCGACACCTTACCACTAGACCACCAGGTTACCCATAAGTTATTACAGCATGACGTATATTAACTACTGTAAACCTTTTAGTAAAAAGTCTTGGTTTTATTAAAACATCACAGGAGTTAAATAAAATTAACCTTTAGTTATAAAGTATCCTTTACAAATATGAAACAGTTGACTTAATTATCTCACACACTAAAATACACCTATTATTGATATATATTATGACTTAGAGAAATAACTAAATTTAAAACAATAGACCTAATATTGTATTATATTAGGATTTAGAAAGGGAAAAACATATTGTTTCCTATCAACATTGATAAGATTTTACTATAATATTTTAGAGGTATTTATAATATCTATAAAACATAAAAAATGCGAACAAAATATGGATTGGTGTATGAATATATTAAAGTAGTTTTAAAAACTTCTTAAACATCAGTGAAATTTCCATAGGAATAGCCCAATCTGAAATTTTAAAAATCAAATAAATAAACTTTTACGTGTGCATACGTCAATCTATGTGAGCATCAGCTGTCACTTTTGATAGACCCCATCAATACATTAAAAATAGTATTGATAATATAATAAAGGGTTGCCAATGTTGACTGCAAAAATATATATGTATTTTCTAAAAGGCTCTTTCAGTGAAAATGGGTCTGTATACACTTACATTTGGGATCAACCCCCAGACTCAATAATCAACTATTCTAAACCTTTAACCGAATAAACAAGTCCTTGTACTATTGTTTTAAAATATACCTTTTGTAATTTGATTTTATCGGGCAGTAAATATTACTTACTATTTAAAATTTAAATCAACATTTTAGACAAAAGTCTGAGAGTATAAAGACAAGTCAAATAAATAATCTACTAAAATATGACAAGTGAAAGGCTAAAAATAATCAAGAGAACTTAATAAACGTTTTGACAAAACTCCCGCTCTCTGCTAACATTGCAATCTGAATAAATATTAAAGTTATGGAATGAAGGAGCTAGTTAATAACAAGATTTGGTTTCGATTCCTTCGGGAAAGAGCTTCTCAAATTTGTGTCAAATGATTGAGCCTTTTTTTTAAAAAAAAAGTTTAAAAACAAATATAAGGTACAACCCTACGTACAGTCTATTGAAATAGAGAAAAAAAAATTCTTAAAATATTTTATCAATAAAGTAAACTCAAATAGTTTATCTTCGACAATAACAACAATTATTTTAATAATTAAATTAAATACTCTTCAGATTTAAATTTAGAGATAAAAAAATCGCAATTTGTTTTAAATATATCTGATTTTAAAGAATCAGTCATTACTAAACTAACCTCAAATGATTTAATTTTTTTTAAATATAGAGAGAGTATATTATATATATGTATACCAGCTGTTTGTAAACCCTCTGCTTAAAACATACACCACAGAATCTATGGGCGAAAATAAACAGAAAATCCTAATAAAAAATTGCCTGGAAAAGTCGTCTTGCATTACAAAATCAGAGTTGAAGTTTGACACAACAACGCTAAGAGTATGCAGCTGTACGTACGTATGTGTAGAGCAAGCTGCATATAATTAGGCGCATAGCAGAGCTCGGCTGCGAAACTACGTGTCCGAAAGGTCAACCCCACGTCAAATGCAACCGGCCATACATGTATGTACTCACAGTTGCCTACTCACGGCGTCACACTTCACCTTTCATTTAATAGTGCAAAATGAATTATCTAGACTTTTTTTTTTTTTACAAGAATTTTCTGTTTCATTCTTCCAACAGATACTGTGGTTAAAGTTTAGAAACATCTGGTATATATATTCCTAATTACCATCTAAAACATTGCATGGAAACTAATTTTGAACAAAACCATTTTAAACATCCGAAAATGAATTAGTAACATTTCTATTTTATCTTAGGTATTCAACATACACTTTTAAAATCAACTGATTGTTTCAGCACACGACACATAAACTAACTTAAATACAAAACAGACACAACATCCAATCCCCCTGGCCATAAATTAATGGGAAAGAGAAAGCCAAAATTTCACAAATGATACATATTTCTGCCATATCAGTAATCGAAACTGGGACCCTTAATCCAGTAAACAGACATGCTACCCATTCAGCTAATTTTATAGACATTATTAAAATAAAATCGAATAAATCCAGGTTTTTTTTTACTGTGTCTCATCTCCATTTAGGTAAAAAAAAAACTCAACGATACACCCAACTGGGATTAAACCTTTATCTCGTAATTATGAACGAACCAGCGAGGTTGGCGCCTTAGCCTGCGTGCTCAATTATTCCGTTTGGAAATTTATTCATATAAAACCTTTTTAACCACCGCGTCTTACTATCTGTTCAGTTTATAAGCATAAAATATTATAACTACGTACTATAATGGGGTAGGTATGAGGAAAGAAATATTTTAGAGGTAATATACCCGCATTTGCGTAGAAAGAGAGTGGGAAAGTATTTATTTAAAAAAACTTGAGTAGAATATACTGGAATTTGAACCCCGATCCCCCTGTCATCAGCAGAAATAACATTATCTCTTTCACATTTTATTCTACGAATAGAATGAATATTTTTCTCTGGTTTCTTTTTATCCTTTGGCTAGAGAGAAAAAAAAAGCCGAAGGAAATAGTTTTGGTTTTCTTGCGTTTAAAAAGAAAAAAAAAAGTTTGTGCAATATTTCAAACGTGTCTTTGCAGAAGTTGAGTGTATTGATGAGCAAGAAAGATGGACTTTAAAACTGTCACACAGTGTGCGCGCGCTGAAAGATACTATTTTCCGATTCAAGGAACTTTTTTTTACCCCCTTCCTTTATTTTTTTATAACTCGTTCTCTCTACTGTTAAAAAGATGGCGTAATTTATCAACGCCAACATAAAAGGCTTTGAGGAAAAGGTATCCTGTGCATGACAGGGAAAACTCGCTCACAAAATGACATTAGCAACTTATTTTTTTTTTAAAGAAGGTACTTTGTTTTTAAAGGATTGCTATGTCCAGATCTTTTGTTTATGTAAGGATGATCACGTTTAATGTTATTTTGTTTCCTTTTTTAAGGACGTGGTTTACCTGTGACGTCCTGAGAAGTCAATATAGGATTCCCTCTTTTCAGTTTATTTAAATTTTTATTCGATGGGCATTAAGAAAAATTAAATACTGGTAAATCAAAAATTAATCTTACAATGTATCACAAAATTATGATTTTCATGTTGAAGTAAATTTTTTGTTTATTCACAAAACTTGTCTTTGCTCATCTTCCTGCAAGGATGTAGATCAAAAAGGTGCGTTGAAGCCTATATATATATATATATATATATATATAGAGAGAGAGAGAGAGAGAGAGAGAGATGTAGATTTCGTAAATAGATTTATATTAACGAAATAGAAAGAGAAGGGGGGAAATGAGTAGTTTACCCTGCGTGGTCTTTTTGTTTACCTTATGATCGCGCTTCCCCTCTTCCACTGACGGGTACAAAACACTAAATCTACTATTTGGGCATGGACAGAATTGATTTACATTTCAAGCATTTATACCAAGAAAAATATACAGTTTTGAAATGTAAATCAATTCTGTCCATGCCCAAATAGTAGATTTAGTGTTTATACCCGTCAGTGGAAGAGGGGAAGCGCGATCATAAGTTAAACAAAAAGGCCACGCAGGGTAAACTACTCATTTTTTTCCCCTTCTCTTTCTATTTCGTAAATAGTAATCTATATTCACGTCGATGAATTTCAGGATTAGCGTGGTGGTTGGCAATCCTGAATGTGACCCTGGAGGTGATTTAGTGGTTTGCAGACCAGACTCGACCCTAATCAGAACCACTTGGTGTGATTTTTATTTCATTTGAAACTATTATTTCTTTAACTGGCGTAATACTGGTTCATCTCTGACCAAAAAAAAACCTACGCTTCCTTTTTTTTTTCGTCGTGTCTTACTATCCGCCCAGGCTATCAGCGTTTAACTAAGCTATGGGATGAGGAAGTTTAAATTTAGAAGAAATGTACACTTATTATCAAGGTGAAATAGTGAGAAACCGGTTGAGAATCGAACCTTGGCCTATTCAATACCCTTAAACCAAACAAGACGAGCTTGACGTTTAATCCGTGAACCCACCAATGCAAGTATTTTCTCCACCCCGATTTGCTTACATATGGACATATCTGACAGATAAAACAAAGTACTATAATTACTTTCATGTATTCATACATCAAGTCATGTGTTTTTCAATTGTAACTTTTGATAGATATCCTTAATACCTATTAAATAAAACTAATACAATATTAAAATGTCATCAATGTTGGTCACAAAATAGTTTGTAATTTCTAAAAGGTGCTTTTTAACAACATTTGAAACATGGTGGTTTGATTTTATGGAATATATTAATTCCTACTCACAAAATATAGTTCCAAGCTATTTTTGGAATGAATCAAGATTTTACTGGCAGGTGACTTTTAAATTGAAGACTAAATATAATCCTTTTTCCCCCTTTTCCCTTTCTAAAAATCTCCACGGACCATCAAATGATAAGTAAAGAAAGATATATATATATATATATATATATATATANTATATATATATATATATATATGCAAGTCTACAAATCTAGTTTCAGAATTTAAACCTAAACGTGGGTATTCAGGCGGCAAAAACTAATTGGTAGGGCTTTCAGCAAAGGGTTAATCCGATTTGTGTGGACGTTTTTTTCCTTTTTTTAAAAAAAACATAATTGCTAGCATCTATTATATTTAAGTTCGTAAATTTTCACGATACATGAAATTTTACCTAAAATAGATTCTCTTATAGTTTCGTTAAAAGGAAACTTGGACTCTGTAATCACATTACGCGAACAAAATAGTAATTATCAAACTTAAAACTCTTCGGATTATAGAATTAAAAAAGAATATTAAGAAATGATAAGGAATCGAATCCCGTATCAAAATGTAGTTTATCAACATTGTAATCAGGTTAAGCTAGTTTTACATCATCTTGCAAAAATGAACAAACTTTTAATATTTTTTTTTTAATACACTTGGTTGCAGGGAGGTGGGTAGTAAGACTTGGTGACAAAATATGCAGGGAAGTCGAGGATCGAATCCCAGATGGCTGTACAATGTTTTTCTTTTTATCTCATCTCTAATTCCCTCTTACGTTTATTTTTATTTTCTCACTTTCTCATTTGCTTTCTTTATCATTTTCTCTATACAATTCATTTTCCTCTCATTTATTTTTTCCTTCCCTTCCTCCACCATATTTTTTTTTTCTAATTTCTACCATACCCATACCTATGTAAATATCAGGAAGGCCCGGACGGGTGTTAATACTCGTTACAAAAATATGATTACTTTGATGGCTACATAATAAAAGTTCTACTTTCTGTCCAAACATTGATACTTTTTTTTTTGCCACCACGTCTTACTACCCATCCAGGTTATACGCAAATGTTTTTAGGGATCAATACGGTTGTAGTCATAGTAAATGTACCCGCATTTACCTGTAGGGAGAGGGGTAAACCCAACCGTGATACGAACCCTTGATCTCACCGTCATCGGTAGCGCGCTAGACCACGTGGCCAACAAAGAGTGTCAATGTGACTTGAATAATATACTTACATTACAATAATTGTTTTTGTATTTTTTTCAGAATCAACTAAACAACAAGAGAGTCGACCATCTTGAAGCAAACGGAGACGCCGAAAAGCAATGCGTGAACATGAGTGTTAACAGGAAGTAACTGGTTATGTTAAGCGATTACCAAGTAAAGTTACTTCCCACAGTTGTGTGAATGCAAATAATAAATTATACCAAATATAAAAATCTGTTATTTAATTTTAATGTTGTCTCGATTTTTTTTTTTAAACAGTGGATTCGGAACGAGGTCAACTCAGACCCGTGAGAACAAATATGAGTAGCTACTTAAATAAAGAAGTAACGTCTCCGGTCTAAAAAACTGAGATCAACGGCCGGAGGGAGGGTTTGTTAAGCTGACCATATGATACCCCTAAATCCGGAGAATTTGTTACTGTCTTCATCAACATATGTCGGCCTTTCGGTCGGTATGAATCGATCTCGAACTGACGGGCGTGTTGATCTACTGTTGTAAATAGTCAAAAAAAAGAATTAACAATCAGGTCTAGAAAACATTTTATTCATAACACATACGGATCTCTATCAAATCGAGCGGCTGCCACATGTTGACGATGATAGTGCCAACCTTTGAGGATAGAGGGTGTCATGTGGTCAGCACGATGAACCCTCCATCCATTAATATCAGTTTTCCAGACCCGAGCCGCCACTTATTTATTCAAGTAGCTCCTCATTTGTCCTCGTTGACTACGTTACACACTTATTGCTTCTCAGAAAAATCTGTAAACGCTGGGAATCAAACCCGGTAGCTTTGTATCTGTAACTACAGTAGCCCCGTGGCTTCTTTGGTGCTGACTGACAGCTCATATCTGACTTCTGACAGTCAACATTTAGGTATATATCTAAATTTTGACTGTCAGAAGCGACAGCTGCTAAACACATGTTTTTGCAGATCATCTGGTTCGGCGTAGGGATACATAATTTGGTCTGGTAACTTATCAAAGCTGTCAGTCAGCACCAAAGAAGCCATGGGGCCACTGTAGTAACTCTGGGAGCCTTAACCTTCACGTATTACTACCCATCGGCGTATCCATGGATATGAGGAACATTATTTATTTATAGTAAAAAAATATCTCAGTAAACCTAACTGGGAGATGAAACCTGGACCTAGCTGTCACCAGCAATACATGCGAGACGAGACTGACGCCTTTGTCCACACGCCCAGAGTTGAGTGTGCATGCACTCGTTTGATTATTCTCTTTGATTATACATCATCAAATTTCTCACTAATTTACAACAAAATAAAATAATGGTGATGTGTGTAGAATACCATAACAGTTTTCAATATTTATAGATTATTGGTAATTGAAATTACGAGAAAACGATTTCGCCGATTATGACAAACGGACACTCATTTTAAAGGGAAAATAGTAGCATACAACTAAAACTCAATTTCTCCAGCGAACTTAAACTTTTGGGTAAGCAATGGTTAATTGGTACAATAATCCTTTTGTTTACATCTCCATTGAAACAACGATATGTGTTTGTTTATCGGTAGATAAAATATTTCTCTTTGGTTAAAAAAAAATAGCAACTAGATTCTTACCTGAGTGGTCCGATGCAATAAATATATGAAGAGGGGTCGTTTTAAAATTCTCTTCGTGGTGTGAAGGGGGGAAAATATACGTTTTGATTCAAATAAAACAGAGAAAGCTAGATATAATATATGTAAAGTTGATAGCTTTGGACGAGTAAACTTTAAACTAGAAAATCGAGTGAGGGCTTATTATATAGAAATGTTCCCGATAAAAAAAATAATTAGAATACAGTAGTGTTATTGTAATAATCTACAGCCATTTCTGGTATATTAATATATATAAAACCCGCCTCGGTGGCGTAGTTGGCTAACGCGCCAGTCGTGTTGAGCTCGACTGCCGAAGACGGGGAGATCGAGGTTCGAATCTCGGTCGGGTGAACTGGGGGTGGTTTTTCCACTCTCCCTCCACGCACCTGCGGGTTAACTTCCTCTAATTCAACCTTCCCAATTCCTAATACATTAGCGTAATTAGTACTTAAGCGTATAACCCGAACGGGTAGTAAGACGTGGTGGTGCTAAATTAAAAAATATATACAAAGATATTGAGGCTATACTAAAGCAACTATAAACAAGTTAATATTCAAAAGCAATAAGCTTACTTTTAATTATTAATGAAAGATCAAAGTAGGGCAAAAGAGAAATTATTTAGGAATGTGAATTGTGGTTTTTTTTAATTATTAATATAAGTATTTTGGGACATAGCATATTATTGCGCTAATATATCGAAACATCAGTGCAAAAGTGTTTTATTCCAAAATCATTGACTTTCCAGTAGAAAAGTAAACGAGTTTGTAAAAATAAATATAATTGTATGCAGTAAAAATATTGTAACACTTTTGCTCTGAGCTATAAAAATATATATATCGTTTAACAAAAATATATTCCCCTTTTCCTGTATTTTTCACTCTCAAATCCTGCTTAGACCTCGAGGTTCGAAAATACGAAATGAAATAATTTTTTATTATTTTCTGTAAAAACAAAAAAAAGCTTCCTTTTTTCATTGTTAGAGAGAGTCAATCCTCGGTCCCGGCACAGATTTATCTGATTACCAAACCCTTCCTTCACCTCTGACATAGACATCTTGTGAATGTGGGGAATGCCAGGCCTTCACCGTGGTTCGGATTCCACGTTAAACTGTAGGTCCTCCATTTCATCTCACCATCACCCTACCATTACACATTAGCGTAATTTCGTATAGCCCAAACGGGTAGTAAGACTCGGTGCTAATAATAATGTTAGAGAGATAAATGTATATCCACTATTTTTAAATATATACATATTTACATTTAAAAAAATAGTTTGTTTGTATGCATACATATTATATCGACGGCTTTTTTTTTACCAATAAAAGAATAACTTCCATTTCTTTTTTCGCATCCCTAGAACTTGATGAGGTGTAGTAAAGGGTATTCCCGGAGTCGGGACACGAAGCGCACCCAGTGGCCGATTCTGATAAATTAGTTTACCCGATCGAGATTCGAACCTCGATCTCCCCGTCCTCAGCTGTCGAGCTCATTATGACTGGCGCGTTAGCCAACTACGCCACCGAGGCGGATGGAATATCCATTAACGTTGAATTATACAACCAGTCTTGAAACAGCCCTTTATATTCCACCTTATTGACCTTGTATCTTACTTTATACAAGTGTAAATTAAAGCCAATGAATTGTGGCTATCTTTATCAGGAATAAAATACTTTGACATGGGAATCGAACCCGTGCTTTATAGTGTGAGGATGTCAATGCTCTGTCCACTGAGCTAATCAGGATATGAAACATATTTCACTCATATTATATATGTTTCTCAGTTTAAATTATATATTTAGTTACGAATATAACCGTACTAGACAATATGTAAATAGATTAGATAGTTAAATTCCATTAATTTGTTGTATAATTATTTTTTTTTAAACAAGTTCCGTCACTCTTCAACACCTTGTAAAACACCAAGTCTTTCGTCCGCCTGTCTGGCAGAGTAAGTATACCTTCTGCTTAGGATGCTAAGGGGCCCGGGTTCGATTCCCGGTCCAGGTAGGATTTTTCTATTCTCGAACAGGGTTTTTTCCCTGTTCGAGAACGGTTAAATACTGTCTAGAGGGCTGGTTTTGCTCCGGCGGCACAGATGTGGGGGAAGGGGGAGATAGATATACAATATAGCCGAGTGCGAAAGGTATGTGAATGTGTGTGTGTTAACAAGTTGACGTCATCTACTTGGATCGGTCCCATTCGATGTGTGTTCCATCAACTATGAACGATTGTCTGTTGTTCGTTGGTTGGAAGACTGGTGGTCGGTTGGTAAAGTTGGCCCAGTCTGAAGCGATTCCTTCTAGGAGTAAGACGTATTTCTAATAATGGTTGTACTTCGCGAATATCAGGTTCGTAGAATTTTATATTTTGTAATTAGTTCAGTGCAGGGTTAGCTTTTAAATGACGTGATAGTTATTTTAAAAGCTACACGTTTATATAAAATCGTTGTCAGTGGCGTGCCGTCAATGGACTAGTAGGACTAGGCTAGTCCCCAGACATTTCTAGTTTATTTATTTTGAGTTAAATTTTAACGAGAAATAAAAGCATAAAATAAAATCTATATGAGTCTCAATTTGCGTCACAATACTCAACGATATTCTAGCTATTTGTGCGCTGCCCCCACACCCCCTTCCCTCTCTACAATGACAACA
Organism: Timema douglasi; assembly: GCA_901482245.1. Lineage (NCBI taxonomy): Eukaryota > Metazoa > Arthropoda > Insecta > Phasmatodea > Timematidae > Timema > Timema douglasi. Next base: position 37,130 of record CABEEJ010005329.1, on the reverse strand, counting down.
CACTAACATCAGAAGCGCTGTCACAATACTCAATGATATTCCCGCTGCTTGCGCGGACCCCTTCCCCTCTCCCAACTAACATCGGAAGCGCTCGAGTCTTATCGGCTCTTACCGGGGAAAGGACTAGGTGAAACCAGCCTAGTCCGTCTCTATAATAAGAGATATGCTAACACTTGGCGTTCTGTCACAGGTAAATGTAATTTGGGTTTGCTTCTTATAAGTGGTAGTGTTGTGGTTGTTAAGCTTATGTAATTGTTCCCATTGATGAAAGAGATCTTGTGAAGTGTTAAAGTGTTCGATTGTCAATTTAGTTTGACAGTGTTTGAAAGTGTGAAATATGGAAGGGGACTCGGATTTGAAAACTGTTCCCTCACAACGAAGCTTGGGGAAGGGACCTGAGACAAGTAGCAGAGTTAGTGAAGGTAGTTCAGTGGGGTGTAGCAGTGCCTTTCTCAATGCTGTGCTCTCGACCAATTATTCGCAGTTTTGTTTGGAGCCCTCACTTTTGAAGAATATAATAAATTATATTTAGCACCACGTCTTACTACCCGTTCGGGTTATACGCTTTAAGTACTAATTACTCTAATGGATTAGGAATTGGGAAGGTTGAATTAGAGGAAGTGAACCCGCATTTGCGTGGAGGGAGAGTGGAAAACCATTTAGGAAAAACCACCCCCAGTTCACCCGACCGAGATTCGAACCTCGATCTCCCCGTCCTCAGCAGTCGAGCTCAACACGACATGCGCGTTAGCCAACTACACCACCGAGGCGGGTCTTTTGAAGAAAAGCAGCAAGTAATAATGAAAAGTAGGCCAACTCCAGACATTTCTGCTAAAACAAAAATGAAAGACTATACACGTAATTATTTATGTGTTTATTTTTTTCCTAGTTTTGGTTTTATTTATTTATGTATTTGTTTGTTTATTCCATGTCTAAATATTGTGAATCGGTTGGAGGGAGAAATTTGCCTACCCTATGACCTGTAAAAGTGTATTTGCTAAGTTAACATTATTGTACATTATATGGAGAGTATTCCTCTTTAACCCCATAATGAAAGGTGTCTTCAAACCTAGTCCTCTTTGAGAAAAGTCACCGCACGCCACTGATCGTTGTGTAACTTGCATTCAATGTTTGTAATTGCCGAATATCAGGTTCGTAGAATAACTCTTTTAACATATTTAGTTTTTTTGATAGAATTCATTAGGAAGTTCTAGAACGTTTCAGGTTATTTACTCTATTGTTTAAAGTGTGTTTATGTCAATGAAGGGTTAGCGCTAGTTTCAGGAAGTTCTAGAATGTCCCACGTTATTTAATATGTTTCGTTATGTTAATGTCATAGTCAGACTTGGTGTGGCATTAGACTAAATACAAGACAACGCTTACCTAGGTGAGTTTTAGGACGTTCTAAAACGTCCCAGGTTATGTCAATGAAGGGTTAGGGCTAGTTTCAGGAAGTTCTAGAATGTTTGGTTATGTCAATGAAAGGTTAGGGCTAGTTTCAGGAAGTTCTAGAATGCCTCACGTTATTTAATCTGTTTGGTTATGTCACTGAAGGGTTAGGGCTAGTTTTAGGAAGTTCTAGAATGTCCCACGTTATTTAAATATGTTTGGTTATGTTAATGTCATAATCATACTTGGTGTGGCGTTATACTAAATACCCAGACCAGAATGTAATGGGTCGGTTTCATACGAAAAACTGGGCCATTCTGGTCTAGATAGGTGTTGTCTTGTATCTAGTATAACGCCGTACTTGAAGCTATGACTATGAAACTGGGCTCAAAGTCTTGGTGAGAAATCCAGAATAGTTTCAATCTCAATCGTAAAATAAAACAGTGTCCGATAAAGTTGAGGACCATCACTTGAATTATTCATAAAAACATTCCCCCCTCCTCCGGTACTGTTGAGGAAATCAATGCAGTCGATAATTCGTGAATTAGTAATTGCCTCATTGTTAATGTGTCCGGGGCTACGCCGTCATGACCACCGGGAGGGGGTGTAAGGGTGATTGTTAGACATGTCGCTCAAGGGTGATAGCTTCAGGATGACTATTAACAACTGTCCCAAAGGAAGAACTTTACTCGATATGAAAACTTATCTAGCAAAGTTCCTAGATCTGATGTTGATGTTTATTTGTGTAAATTCCACTCTCCTGACACACACACACTTCCTCTAAATTCAACCTACCTATAACGGGTAGCAAGTATATAGATGAGCACAAATTGGACTCGTATGAAGTCGTAAATAAGTCCCTAACAGCATTTAGTTCATACTTGGCATTTGACTACCAATTCGTTTAAAATCGCAGGTGCGAATGACCCATTAATATGTCTAAAATCATCAATAGAATATTTTAAACGAGTTTTAATAAATAGAGGTAGAGGGTTTGGAGATATTATGAAAGGTAGTGGGGTAGCCATGAATCGAACTTTTTTTTAATGTGTTTTTCTTTCCTCTTCACAGGGCTCAAGCATGAAACTATATTCCATTCACGGTAGGAATTACTCTCTGAAAGGTCTTTTATCCTACTATATAGATTTATGGTAGGGAAAAGGGCCTTTCAGAAGTCAATTCCTACGGTGAATGGAATATAGTCAAACGTTCAAGAGAGTCTTCCTTTATCCGAGCCGGGTAGTTTCCAGTATGAGTACCATGTGTGAGACCCAAGACTGAAATCACAGGTGACCCATTAATGTGTCTAAACTAATCAATAGGATATTTTTTTAACTAGTTTTAATAGTTTATTAAAAGCGGTAGAAGTCAAGGTCTGGAGATATTATCAAAGGTTGGCTTTTGTA
>CABEEJ010005329.1:0-22968 GCA_901482245.1 Timema douglasi | reverse complement strand
AGCATAGTGTTATTTAGGAGGTCAGACAATACCTAGACCTAGCATAGTGTTTAGTTAGGAGGTCAAACTACTTACACCTAGCATAGGGTTATTTATGAGGTCAAACAATACCTACACCTAGCATAGTGTTATTTAGGAGGTAAAACAATACTTACACCTAGCATAGTGTTATTTAGGTCACACAATACCTAGACCTAGCATAGTGTTATTTAGGAGGTCAGACAATACTTAGACCTAGCATAGTGTTATTTAGGAGGTCAGACAATACTTAGACCTAGCAAACAGTGTTATTTAGGATTTGAATTAACTGTTCTGTCACTTAGCCCACTCTTAACTGGATTATATCAAAGTTTGTCGAGCAGTTGGTCCTTTCGTGTCTATCACTTTGTACTCCTATACTTGAGCTTGTCTAGCAGTTGGTCCAAGTAGTGTCGGCCACTTGACCCACCCAGCCTTCTAAATAATTGTTTTCATTTTGTCTACCGGTTGGTTGTCTATCACATGGTCCAGCTCGTGTCGATCACTTGGTCCATGTCATTTCTTCATGTCTAGCAGTTTGCTGTCTATCACTTTGCCTGCTCCCGGCCAATGTGCATAGATAGATAGTCAAAGCAATCCATAAGTATCAATGGCAGAGAATTAGAGTGGCTTGTAGAATGTATTAAATCATTTGGATGTGCAGAAAATTTGCGAATAAATGTCTACAAAACTAGGATGATAGTTTTTAATGATGATGGATCAGAGAAACTGTTAAAACAAGTGAATATTTTTGTGTATCTGGACACAATGTTTTGTATAAATAAGGATAGATGCTGAAATTGACAGATGGGTGAATGCATATTCTCAGAGCGTAGTTGGATTGAAGTGAACTAATGCAAAGAAATAACAAGGTAGTATCGAAAGCGGAAATATGGCAGTATATAAAAGTGTGTTAATGCCAACGATGGGATGTGAATAATTGGTTTGTCATGAGAAACACAAGAGCAATTGGAATAATATATATATAATACGTGTGTGTGTGTGTGTGTGTAAAAACTTGTATGAACAGAGTAATTAATGAATGGATGCTAAAAGTGTGTGGTTTTAAAGGGAATCCAATAGGTCGCTTTGAAATAAGCCGCTTACAATGGTTTGGGAATGTGGATCGGATGAGTGTGGATCAAGTGATGAAGGTAGAGTGAGTGTGGATCAAAAGGAAGGGCTCGGCCATTTAAGACATGGAAAATGTGTGGAAAAGAGAAAAAAAAAAAATTTTATAGTAAAAAAGCATGTATAGATGTTGAAGTATTGAGTATGCAAGGTTAGGGACATGTGGAGAAAGTTATTGAGGATGGATTAAGTACAAAGTTTTTTTTTTAACTATTGTATAAGCAGTAAGCACAGTTTCTTTCCTAACCCAAAATGAAAAAAGTGTGATTATGTATATGTATGTAACACTTTCGAAAGGGTGTGGTTAGGGCCTGACATTTTAGCTTTCTCGTGGTACAATGTTTAGATATTTTATTCACTTTATCACATACATCAAGATTTTGAAATATTTGACATCCAAACATAACTCGACATCACATCATGATATGATGCTTTGCGTTACACCCATGGCGTCTATAACTAAGCTGGATTGGATGTCATAATAATTAAGCTTATTATAAACTAGTCTTGTTATTTCAATAAAATTATCAATATTATGTTTAAGAGGTTTTACACTTCTATAATTTGGTTGTTATAGCTACTTGTGATCACCTACATCAAGTCAAATCGCTTAGAGTTAAATTTACTAGAAGTAAAGTTAATTGGGGTCGTTATACAGTTTTTACGCCTTCGTAAAGAGTGTAGTCTATAAATTATGTTTGGGGATTGGTTTAATGTGACCGAAAGATACCCATCGCTTAGGTGAGTGGAACATTTTCTTACTTAATTTAAAAGGGTTTTTTTTATTCTTTTTTTGGAACTAGATTACAAATATTTTAATGTTTGGAATGTAAGGCTTATAACAATCTTTCCGATATTTGAAGAAAGAAATGACCTAAAATGTGATGGTTAATACTTACAATATGAGAGTTTTTTTATTTAATTTAAAAAAATGTCTTTGTCCAAACCAATTTAACGTTTTTTAAGCTAGGCAAAAAATTTACGGCTTAACCCTACTATATAAGGCTTAGGTTGGTCAAGCAAAAATAAATGCTGATATTAGCCATAAGTATCTACAATTTTATATTAATGATTCACCCAAACATAGCCTAACAAGGGGGGGAAATATCTAAATTAAATAAGCATTATAAGAGAGCTCTTGATATACTTACATTTGTTTCACGGAGACTATAAATGACGAAAATTGTTGGAAAACAAATAAAACAAGTTTTGTTTTGCTCTTCTATTCACAAAAATAACATTGGTTACAATAGGGTACTTTGACCATGAAATTAAAATGTCTTGCAAAAACATCCAAGATGGGTCTTATATTTGATTTCTTTGAATTGAAATTATTTAGTATATAATATCATTTTTTTCATATTTGTAAATCTAACAATTACTTGCAATTAGGAAATGATAAATACATTTATCTCGTTGATAAGAAAGGCCATAAATATAGAACAAATAAGCAACTATTTGGCAGGCATGCAGTATAGATATTTGGGAAATTTATTTTTTCCAACACATTTTTATCATGCAAAAGAAATTAAGACTACTATTTGTAGTTTGTACCACAAGAAGCGCTCTACATTCACTATTTATTTGTAATCAAGATCCTTTTATAAATGAGTCCGAACACGGTAATGTAACAGTTGAGTTGAAAAGTTTGACAAAAGTAACATTTTACTAAGAATTAATGTTTGTGTAAAATTGTACACGTAAAGTAAAATAAGTAATAATAACTAATAAAAAAAATAATTGGTTTTTAAGGCCATTGAGGCCAGTGTTTGGATAGATATTGAAATCCGTGGAATTCCCCTTTCACAAAATTAAAATTTAAAATTCAATAAGTATTATGAAATAATGTAGCTAAAAACTTTTCAGAATTTGTAAAAATGACAAACTTTGTTTAGAAGCTCTACATTCAAACGGTAATTTATTTTATAGGCTTGTATGAGGTATTATTATATTAGCTTACACATCAGCTTATTTAAAGAAACGAGTAAAGAGTATTGGACTTAGTAATGTTCTTCTAATGTCTTGTTAACTTTACTTATTTATTCCATTTAACTAAACATACTTCGATGTATCTCATATATTTATACAGATTAGCAAAATATGTCAATTACAATATCGCATTGGGTGTGTGTAAAGGATAAGGATTGTTCCATTATGCCCTATACAATGGTGTGGAGTCAACCTTTATATATATATATAAAATAACTGGATGGTCATTAGAGGCTGAAATTTTTGAGCTGTCGTCTGCACACCAATGTGTGAAACTTTCGGGTATCTCTCTCTTTTTCTTACACACGTAAAAGCAATGTGATGTATCTTTCTCTCTAGCACACATACAAAGCAAAGTGGCATTTTGAGAGAGTCATTAAATTGTATGCGAAACCGAAGAGATACATAAATGATTAGTTAAATGAAATTATAGTTTTAATAAAAATGTTGACGAACATTGGTGTAGACTAATATAGTAATACTTCTTACAAGTCTATAGCTTAAATGATTGTTTGAACGTAATAAGCCCCCATACGATCAGTTAGACTGTACATAATAATTAATACTGACAGTCTGGCTGATCTTTTAGGGGTCTATCAGACTTCTACACAGAGTTTGATAGTTACTGTATTTCATTATATTTATTGAACTTTCAATTTAATGGCCCTGAGGTTTCTAAAAGCAATATACAAGAGTCAACTTTGAATGAAGGTTTTTGTTTATATCGTAGAAAGGCCAACTATAGTTATGACTATAGATTTTTAGAAATATATCCAAAATGAGCACTCGTGCAATATCTTACACTAATAAACTATCCTTGATTCGCTCTCAATTATTAAATTATAGACCAAGTATGTCTCCCAGAAGACTGTAACAACTTTTTTTAATTAAATTTCTATCATTCAAAACAGGCCTTCTTAACTGAATGTGTGGGTTTCAAAAATATTCTCATAATTACTTTTGTCCTGCAGAACTGTGTTATTTGTCTAATATTTTCGTAAAATTCGTGATTTAAAACTTCCCTTCAAATTTTGTTTCTAAGAAACTAGGTTGGGCTCATTAATCGAATTCAATTTAAATCTAAAACATCAGTCAAGAAGAATTTCTCGAGATATCAAACGATACAGGTTTAAAAGTTGAATTTCCCAAATAATTAAGTGAATTTTGGCCTGGGATTTGGTCAGAATTTCCAACAATTTCTTAAATGACCCTAAGCATACTTCTGGCATTTTGTACTACATATTTATCTAAAGCTATGTTCTTAACATAAGATAATGATAAAATCAAAATATTAACTCTGAAAAATGTTGAAGATGCTCTTGTCCTAAAATATCAAATATTAAGCCAAGATTTACTTCTTTATGTGGAAATAAACAAGCACAACCATCTCATTAGTACACAAATTTACTTTAATCTTTGATAAATGTTAAAATAAACGGTTTACCAAAGAATTGCTTTAGAATTAATTTTTCTACGATTTATTATGTGTTTTATTTGTATATTAATATTGTAAACCTACACTCAAGGTCGCATACAAATTTATCAGGCAAAAAGGGGTCTCTAGTAGAAAAAGTTTAAGAAGACCTGTTCTAAAACATACAATAGGTAGGGCCTAAATTATAGGTTGAGTGGTTTTTCTTAAATAATTTATTTTTATAAACAAGCTACATTAAACAAAAAACAAGGGGATGTAAAAACTACAGTTTCGACTAAAAATGTAGGCCGACGATGTTTTGAAATAAAGACACTAAGACTTTTAAATATATTTTATTGTAAATAAAAAGAAAATACAATTTTGCTTTGTTCACATAATATCCATTTTATTTTTTTATCAAACAATAGATAAAACATTATGAGGTTTGGCTAGACAAATTTTTTGTTAACTTTCCATAGTACACACATAGTAGACACACACCTTAAATCAAACACATTAGGTACATTTGATTAATATTTAACTTTCTAAAAAAAAAAGTCTTTGTGCTCACCTTTTAGGAAAAGGTAAATTGAGATGAACTTTTGAAATAATATTTAATATACATCATCTCTTGAAATGTTTGGCCAATGGGAAATTCTGATTGGAATAGTGTTGGTCAGCTGAACATCTAGCTTTAGCTGTCATGTTGACCGAGTTTGTATTTCCGGAACTACGCAATCATGATAGTGACCCAGCTTCAATCAACTTCCAACGAGATAAGGCAACTTCCAACGAGATGAGGCAACGTCACTCACAGCACACTCGTCTATGTACACACTAAGAATGGTGTTTGGAAAGAGGTTACTTTATCACTTTGGGGACATTTCTTGGCCATCTCGATCAACCGGCCTGACGGCTTGGGATTTATTTTTTTCCTTTAGGGATATTTGACACATTAAGTTTTTGCGACGTAGCCGGCAGACCTGGGACATTTCAAGGCAAAAGATTTGGGACTTGTGTGCATCATAAAGAATCATGATTAAACGAGTGTGTGAGTGCGACAATGAGATGAATGGCATTTGAAAGAGGTTATTTTGTTAATTTACAGTAAAAGACAAAGTGATGTTGTACCACCTGTATAGTAAGGATGTCGGACTCAAGTGCTCCAATTCTTACTGGAATCGAAAGAATTAAGAATCAGGGTGGCTATAAAACATAGTTTACAAAATTTCCCGACTTTTCCAGGCAACATTTTTCAATTTTTCCTGACTACTTTTTCCCAGTTTTAATGGTGGATGATGACTTGATTGAAATATTATTTTTTTAAGTATCATTAACTTTTGTTTTAGTGTTTAGTTGCAAAATTAATGGGATATTTTAGACATATTTTTTAATTCCCTGTCTTTTCCTTATTTTTAGTTAAATTTCCCGACATTTACCTGTCTGTAGCCACCATGAGAATTAATCTTCATATCACCAATTTTCGATTAGGCAACTCAAACATGGCTGTTTTGTTTGAAGTGTTTTATTTAATATCTACATCTACACCAGCATTTTAATGTATTCCATTCACTGTAGGAATTGACTTCTGAAAGGCCTTTTTCCCTAGCATAAATCTACTATATAGTAGGATATTGGTGGGAAAAAAGACCTTTCAGAGAGTAATTCCTACCGTGAATGGAATATAACTGTATGTCTCAAAGGGTCATCATGTGTCTTGTGGGAGTTTACGGAAAGATATTAAAAAAAAAAAGCAAGGAAAATATTTTGGGGATAGAAATAAACTTATTATAAGTTTAGCTGTCGAAATTTTTAACACCTTAGTGCCTTTTCCAGGGTGTTTCCAGATGAAAATCGCTGCTCTATACTATAACTGCATTATGGTAAAATTAATAAATAACTTATTTTGAATGTAGAAAAGGATTGAAATTGTATAAGTTTAGAAATCTGAATAGAAAAACTGTGGTTAAAATTTAAACAACAAACTAATTTGACTTGCACAAAATTAATGAGATCTCTTTAGAAGACATGCTCCAGAGTGGCTGTCAATGGGAGTCTGGCGTGATTGCGCCTGAGAACACCAGTTCTATGGCTGACTGGACATCTCCACCGGTCGCCCGTAGAGCTTGTGTGTTGACCGCTTCGTCCGTTAGGCCGAGTTCCCTCATCTGTTGCAGTTGAGTCTGCCAATCACCAACGGGGGTAGAGTCCTGGTTAGTCTCCATCTCCGAAGAGAAAGTGGAGAATGGCTGGAGGAGATAAGACACAGACAGAGACGTCACACTAACATGAGGCTTTTTTTTAGCAAACTATGACTAACACATTAAATTGAATATCAAAATATTTTTAAAATCCATTGTAGCATATATAATTAATACACGCATATAAGAGCCAACAGATTATATCAGCACACAACTTATAAATTAACTTAAATCTAGAATAAGCACAACATCCAGACTCCGGCCATTAATTCATCACCGTGAAAGGGGAAACCCAAATTTCACCAATGATAAATATTTTGGCCATGCCAGGAAGTGAACCTGGGACCCTTTTTTTTCAGTAGATAGACATGTTACCGACTGAGCCAAGATGTCTGGCTATGTCTATGATAATTGATTATATAAAAACTATTTGCATTTGTATCAAGTAGCAGAGGGCATATTTTATTTGCCAATAAATTATGTGTTTGATCCGGCTTTTTTTGAGTCATATTTTAACCAAAGGCAGACATTTTGAATTTAAGAATGACTCATCTCAATAAGGAAAACTTTTTTTTTGCTTTACAAGCTAATTGCATTAGTTTTTGAAGCAGGTACAGGAAAGGTGAATAGAAACATATAAAAGGGACACGATATGGCCTTTACCATGAAAAGAAGAACACAGTTCACACTTCACATTGTTGCCAATGGACAAAGAGGTAATGAATGGTTGCCTCTTAAAGAAAAGTGATCGTCACCGCCCAATCCCCTGACCTAGGTTTCATTCTATCGGAACTCATCAGGGAGGAGTGTGAAACGCGCAACACAACTTTCTAAAAGAGAAAACAAAAAAAACAAAAGGGGAGAAAAAGGAAAAAGGTAAAGAAAGATAGAACACATAGATAGGAACATGTAAAAGGTATAAACAAAGGACAAACACAGGAAAAGGACATTGGATGCGAATATATAATGAAATAAAATTTAAGATTTGTCATTTACAAACGACATGCTGTTTCCTCCCAAGATGTCAGTCACTGCTTCCCTTGTCCTCCACCAAAATCAAGCTCATTCAAAGCTATTTCCACAAGTGTCGATTTTCAAACCTATTCCAATCAAGTGTGCCGCAATTTACAATCTCTGAGAAACTTAATTCAGTCTTTCAGTATAAATTACATATCAAAGGTAAACTAGAGAGGCCAAAGCCAGATAGGCACTTGTCACTGTCCTCAGATAGACGCTGGTACTCATCACGTCACTGTCCACAGATAAACGCTGGTACTCACTGTATCACTATCCACAGATAAACGCTGGTACTCACCGTTTCACTGTCCACAGATATACAGTGGTACTCACCGTTTCACTGTCCACAGATATACACTAGTACTCACCGTGTCACTGTCCACAGATATACACTAGTACTCACCGTTTCACTGTCCACAAATATACACTAGTACTCACTGTCACTGTCCACAGATATGCACTAGTACTCACTGTCACTGTACACAGATATACACTAGTACTCACTGTCACTGTACACAGATATACACTAGTACTCACTGTGTCACTGTCCACAGATATACACTAGTACTCACCGTTTCACTGTCCACAGATATACACTAGTACTCACTGTCACTGTCCACTAGATATACACTAGTACTCACTGTCACTGTCCACAGATATACACTAGTACTCACTGTCCCTGTCAACAGATACACACTTGTACTCACCGTTTCACTGTCCGCAGTCAGCGGTGTATCTCCAGAGCTTGTGCTAACGTTAGCAATTGCCCGTTCCATGGCATGGCTGAACATCTCGGATGTAATCAGGGAGTTTGAAGGTCCAGGGTTTGATGCGCCCGGAGAAGACGGGAACAACCCTTAAAGGAGACCGTGTATTAGAAAAACCTTTACCCAACGTGGTGAGTACTAGACAGAGCCTATTTAAAATATACAAAGTGGGTTGGCTTGGTGAAAGAGTGGAGTTCCCTTTTAAGGTGGGAGTGTAAGAGACGCAAGTAAAGGTAGGTGTTTTTTGCAATTTTTACATCAAAACATTCTTCTGACCAGAATTAAAAACTGTATTGCTTCAGTACAACCATAGAGATTAATTTTCTTCACATGATGACCGAAACATTATTATTATTATTATTATTAGCACTGCGTCTTACTACCCGTTCAGGTTGTACGCACTTACGCTAATGTGTAATGGTAGGGTGATTGTGAGATGAAATGAAGGACCTACAGTTTAACATGGAATCCGAACCACGGTGGAGACCTGGCATTCCCCACATTCACAAGATGTCTTGTCAGAGGTGAAGGAAGGGTTTGGTAATCAGATAAATCTGTGCTGGGACCGAGAATTGATCCCCGGCCACCAGTACAGAAGTCTGACACCTTACCCCTAGACCACAAGGTCACCATGATCGAAATAGTTGTTTAAAAACTGTCAGAGGTGCACTGGAATTTTATGACAGTTTTCTAATGCAGATATTTAAGAACTATTGATATCACCATTAAGAAGAAAATCGAACTATGTTTATACTGGACCAATATTTTATTTATATGCTGTTAAAAAACTGTCTTTTGAACACCTCTACTGTTTGGTATTACAAATAACGAGGTAATTTAACCTAAATAATAAATAAAGGTTACATTTGAGAAAATCATGCCATAGTCTTAAATACATGTTGTTGTTTTTTAACATTCATTACTGTTTCCAGCATGTGGTCAGTTTTTTTTTATTCACGCCATATATTTTTCACTACTGGCTTGCCGGGCCTGTCGTAGCTTCATATGCCTTATAATCTTAAGACTAAGACAAGCACAAAATCCAGTACCCTGGACGTTATTTTATTTATGTGTAAGGGTAAACTCATATTTCATCAATGATAAATTTTCGGCCAAGGCGGGAATCGAGCCCAGGACCCTCAGCTCAGTAGGCAGACACGATACCTACTGAGAGCTAAGTTGTTGGACAGTCTAAAATACAATAATGTTATAATTATTATTATCATCATCACTGTGTCTTACTACCCGTTCAGGTTATACACACTTACACTAATGTGTAATGGTAGGGTGATTGTGAGATGAAATGGAGGACCTACAGTTTAACGTGGAATCCGAACCACGGTGGAGGCCTGGCATTCCCCACATTCACAAGTTGTGATTAATACACGTCTTGTCAGAGGTGAAGGAAGGGTTTGGCAATCAGATAAATTGGTGCCGGGAGTTATAAATATTAATTTTTAAGACCCACCCGTGGCTGACGCAAGAGCTGCTGCCAGCTGCGCAGCTGTAATTGCAGAGTACGACTGTTGCCGAGACAAACCGCTGCCTTGGGGCTGAGAGTCTGAAGACTGGAATAGACAACAGGATTTTAAAACATAAAATAACTCTATATAAAGAAACTAATTACAATACAACAGAGACTAAAAGAAGTATTAACTAAATCGTTATTGTATTTCAATTAAATTGTGATAAGTGTACCCTCCACACGTTCCAAAGTTTTAAAATCGGGGTGAGAAAGATCTTCAGTCGTGACTTGACCCAAAGACAAACGGAGGAGGGACGAGTTTCCATGACAAGGACCTTAGAAATAAATGATATCCAACACAGGGTATACATATTTAATTTATTTATTTTATAGTTTGGGAGCAAATTTTCAAATATCGGTTGGTAAGTTTTTCGTCAAGAAAAATCCACACAACATTGCTAAAAGTAAGAAACACCTTTGGGATATAAATTTTGAACAGAATTACTATAGCCACTTAATTTTTTTTTTTCGCTGTCATCTATAAACTGCTATCAAGGGTTTTCTTCCCTTGAAAGATGAACATTTAATATTATTCATGGTGTAAAAATAGCTCCCAAATTACTAATTTTGAACCAAAATATTAATTACATTTTTAAAAAAATAATTCCCTTAATTTTATGGTGAGAACTAAAGTCCCAATCTAGCCTAGCAGCTAAATATTAACTTTGGATTTTTTATTTTTATTTGAGGTATTTAATAAATAAAGATCTTTATGTCACTTACAAATACTATTATATTTGCCGAGTCTATTATGTAATAAATAACAAGGAAAACACTTTTTTAGTAGATTAATAAAACACTTTTATCATCTTTTTTACTCTCCCAAATACACAAGTCAAAAAAAAATTACTTTTAGCAATTGCTTTAAATTGTTATTATAGCAAGGTGAACCTTTTGAATAGTGAAGGATTTGAGAAATGGAGCACTACTAGTCGACACAGTAAACATTGCATGCGGAAAGAATGTCGACTTCTTGAAGAATGACGAAGGAGATGAATTAAACACGTCATCAGTCGTCGTCCGGTCAGCCTACCGAGGGGGTGAACATTCAAGTTCGATAGTTTAGGACTTTCAGTAGTATTGTGCAGAATATTTTCACTTTATTTTTACCTCTTTTGACAAACATTACGGATACCTAATCAACTTTGAATACAAGGTATGTGAAGTGTTTTTAAAAATGGCTTCAAATAAGTGTGTTAAACCAACTATTCACAGTAAAAGACTTATGTCTCATTTTCCAATTGGTACTGACTGTACTAGAACGCTCCTTTCACCCCTTCGCCTTTCACATAAAACATCAATATCCATCATAATCTTGACGTAGTAAATTGTAACGGTTACAACACTTTAATTATATGAAAGAGTATAAATAAAATACGACTAACGAAACAAGGAGAGACAAATAAACCTGTGAAGAGTCCATGTCCTCTTCATCGCTGAGCGCGTCCAGGGAATAAGAGTAACCAGAACTTTGACCCTGGGTACTAGACGAACCAGTCGTCGCTTCTTCGTGGACAACAGCCGCAATGTGATTGGCCGCCTCCGCTAGAGCCGGGTGCAGCTCTGCGACCCTGTTTGAATCAAGATGAATAATACGGTTTTACTAACTTACTAGGTATAAATAAGGGCTTTATAGGGCGTAGTTCGTACCCATTGTTATGTATGCAGCAGAAACCTTGACATTGAATGTAAGAGAGACAAGGAAGGTTAAGGTTTTGGCAATTATAATTTGCAAGGAAGAGACCAGCTGTCACAGCAGGAAACAGGATTGGGAATGAGTTTACTCAGGCAAAAGTTGGGTTGCACGGAGTACTTATGAGATAGTAGAGGAAGCAAGACTGAGATGGTATGGGCATGTAATGAGGATGTTGGAGTACATGAGATAGTAGAGGAAGCAAGGCTGAGATGGTATGAACATGGAATGAGGATGTTGGAGTACATGAGATATTAGAAGAAGCAAGGCTGAGATGGTATGGGCATGTAATGAGGATGTTGGAGTACATGAGATAGTAGAGGAAGCAAGAGTGAGAAGGTATGGTGATGTAATGAGGATGTTGGAGTACATATGAGATAGTAGAGGAAGCAAGACTGAGATGGTATGGGCATGTAATGAGGATGTTGGAGTACACATGAGATAGTAGAGGAAGCAAGATTGAGATGGTATGGTCATGTAATGAGGATTGTTGGAGTACATGAGATAGTAGAGGAAGCAAGACTGAGATGGTATGACCATGTAATGAGGATGTTGGAGTACATGAGATAGTAGAAGAAGCAAGGCTGAGATGGTATGAACATGGAATGAGGATGTTGGAGTACATGAGATAGTAGAAGAAGCAAGGCTGAGATGGTATGGTCATGTAATGAGGATGTTGGAGTACATGAGATAGTAGAAGAAGCAAGGCTGAGATGGTATGGGCATGTAATGATAGACAAGGAAATAATTCAACAAAGAATGATGATGATAAGAAATGTAGGGAAAAAAACCTAGCAAAGGAGACAAAGAAATAGATGGAAGTAGCAGATAGCAGAAGCCTCATAATGCAAGTGTTCTATTTCCAAAATGATTAAATTTGAGATATTTTGTGTAAGTTTATTTAGAATTCACCTGTGGTGAAATTGAGACTACTATATGATTACGTAAGAAGATAAAAACTCGAGTTGTCATCTAGTAACATTGGTTGTATACACAAGGTAAATTTTCAATGCTCTTTTACACAAAAGTGAAAAATTAAACATAGAACACTTGCATTCTCGGGTGATGATATGTGAACTTTACACTATTACTTAAATTTTACCTTCGCACCGTATCAATATTCTCCATGTGCACAAGAAGTTCCGGATCTCGGATAATGGACATGGCTACCGGATCATCCCTCAGACCGGGCGTTGCCATCATTATGTTCTCGAGAACCTCTGGACGACTGAGACGCTGCCGAAAAACAGGTACAAAAAAAAAAAAGTCTATCTCCAAAGTTAGGTACATAAGATAAATAAATCAATAAAAATATACCAGTTTAATATTAAGAACCCGCATCTGTGGTTGAATGGACCACGTCATCACTGTAGTGGCCTACTGATGAGAGGGAGATTTGGGTTAGAATCCCGGTCTTGTGTACCAAGGGTGGTTTTCCCTAAATGATTTCCCACAATAAATATTTTATTTCCTCATAAAACCCTCTGCAAAATGTATCCTATTTATGACACTGTTTGGTCTGCAGTTAAATAGGACACTAACTAGTTACTTAGCTATTGAAAATGCTATACCCCAAGATCATAATTTAAATAAAAGGTGACTTCTCTGATTAGATGTGAATTCATTCTTAATTGAAACATGTTTTTAAATTACTTGGTTTTTTCTTAAATATCAATGCAAGTCATTACACTTCAATATTATTATCATTAGCACCGCGTCTTACTACCCGTTCGGGTTATACACACTTATGCTAATGTGTAATGGCAGGGTGATTGAGAGATGAAATGGGGGACCTACAGTTTAACGTGGAATCCGAACCACGGTGCAGGCCTGGCATTCCCCACATTCACAAGATGTCTTGTCAGAGGTGAAGGAAGAGTTTGGTAATCAGATAAATCTATGCCGGGACCGAGGATTGAACCCCGGCCGCCAGCATAGAAGTCTGACACCTTACCCCTAGACCGCCGGGTCGCCGAAATTTCAATAAAATAAAAATTTTAACATCACGTCTTACTACTCAATTGGGTTATACGCCTATGCACAAATTACATTAATGACTTGGGGATTAGGAAGGTATGAGAGGAAATGCACCCGAATTTGCATGGAAGTAAAGTGGCAAACCATTCTGGAAAAAAACCAACCTCAGTGAACCTGACCAGGATCAAACCCCAAGTCTCCCCTCGTCTTCGGCAGTCTGGTCCAACATGAAAGTAGTGTGCTAGACCATGCGACTATCAAAGCGGGTAGCCATCTATTTTTTTAAAAGTATTAACAAAACATTTCACCTGGAAGGCATTCCTTAAGCTGTGATGACGAGTAAATGTCCTGAAAGCTAAAACCAGTTCCTGTATTTCTGCCTCGGTCATAGTCTTGTCTGGAATGGGCATCTCTGAAATCATCAAACATATCGGCTGTATCCGAATAGTCTACTTCATGCGCTGTCGACCTTTGACGTTCACTCGATAGTTGGCATTGGCAATCACGCGATCAAGTGTAGAACCGTCCGAATAGTCACGAAGTGTGCCGGTGCACCTCTCACAAGCCCTTGAGACCAAGAGTGACGGCAAGTTACCCTTGACACGCCGTCGATGCGGAGTTTGACTGGCAACTGTTTAATTTTTCGTCTGCTAGGGTAATGTAATCAGTGATGTGTGGTAAAGTACTTTAACTATACCGGTACCGCTTTTGTGTTGTGTTGGAAATGTCTAGTGAAAACAAGCGGGAATGGATATTGAAACGTTTTATTCATTTTCATCCCCTGCTGATGGTGTTTAAAATAGTTTCTAATATCACTGGTAGGTAGCAGCATTGCGGACTCAAGGGCGTGTAAAGGATAGTTTGCCGTAAAAGTCTGGTGCAGTCTTCGATCTCAAGTGCGTGTGAAGTGTAAATTTATCAAGTCTGCATTAAGTCAAGTGTACTTGACTTTTCGGATAGTCATTGTGAATTAAAAATAGGCCTAGATTTTATACTTTAAAAAAGGAGGAGTGAGTGAGTAAAAGCCACCTATTTAATAAACTCAGTGGTTAATGATGATGGCATTAAATCTGACAACAAAGGCTGCATCGGTGGACACGCGGGCCAAGACGTCAACCTTGTAGTGTCTTACTTACTGGTGACAGGGAGGTCATGATTCTGAGACCTTGTCTAATGTGTTATGGTTGATATTTTTAAAATGTAATAAAAACATTGTCGACATCCTTTACGAGCCAACTATTGAAGAACCGAAGCAAGGTAACTTCCATTAAGAATTCGTATATAACCTTAAACTTTGGGTTTCATTAAATATACCTTTTTCCTTTTTCCTCAAAACATGAACCATTACTCCTTCCTTTATTCCACAAGACCTAAGTGTAGCGTCATCATCTAGAATATTCCCACAGTAAATCAACTCTGTAAAAAAAAAGAAAATTAAATTAAAAGATAATGAATTGTGCAACATTGTGTGTGTTTACAATCAATACTATTTACTCTAGAGTGCTATAAATAGTCCTACCTAAAAATTGTCTTGGCAAATGTGTTGTCTTAGATGCTTCTCTTCTAAGTTGTTCCACAATAATATCTAATGAGTTTATGGGTATTTTTACACGGTCGAAAGTGTTTGGAGTCAGACGTATTCCAAGCAAGATATAGCACGCCATTTTTATGTAAATATTTAACAGCAACCAACAGCACTAGGGATGTCCGATCTTGGATCGATCTTTTAGAAAATCGATTCTTTCCCCTCAATTAATCGATTTTTTGAATCGATTCAAAGGCCTTGATCTGATTCACGTATCGATTCTTTTTCTAGCGATTTCTAAAAGATCGAATCGAAAGATCGAAACAAATCAAAATTTCAAATCAATTAAGGAAAATTTAATTTTGTTGTTGGCCTTAGGAAATGTTTTGTTGACTATTAGTACTAGGAAAATTTCGAAACCAAGTCTTTCAATCTTGGGCTACTAATTAGTTATTATTTGTCTTTATTTAGTAAAGTGAAGAGAATAATCCACTGATCTGCACTTTTCACGTCTAGGTTCTGTAAATGATCACATCACGTTTTTATTCTGTGATGTATTTATGGTGAGGTGTTGGCCAAAAAGTCAATAGTTTGAAAGTATTTCGTAAAAACCTCATTTTCCCCATAGAGTTTTTGTAGTTATAGAATGCTTACACCTACAATCTACACTTCCACCAAGCTAGTGATTCCCAAGTTTTGAGACACACCCTCCAACAAAAAGTTGTGAGGTTTCCTCAAGACGGATGCCAACAAGTGTGTTTAGTTTGAGTACAATCACTAGTTCTCGAACAATTAATTCAAACAAATAAGGTGTACTGATTTCACAGTTTCTGAAAGATTAATTCGCTGCTACCGAGGAAAGAAAATAAGTGCGTCCCTCTCTGGGGTCTAGAGGTTAAGGTTCTGGTTTGTCTCCAATATATAGCCTGATTTTCTTAAGAATCTTCTGGAAGCTCCTGAATCCCCAATCTCCCTTTTGATTTGGAGGGCAAAAACCTTTAAAAAATACATAATTTTACTAACTGCCTTCTTCCCCTCATATAAATATGATTTTCTACCAGCATTGATTCTTCTCTTCAAGTAAAACATTTAAAGTGCTCCTCAATGTGAAAAATAATTATAGTAGGCCTACCACCACACACAAGTGCATCTAAATTTAAAAATTGGAAAACAGAACAGGAACAAAGTGTACATTGTATGTAAGGCCACACACATTATTTAAATCACTGCCCTTTGTGGTTACCACAAAAATAATTTAAATATCTTCCAGAGGCATTTAATAAGTCATACATTTTTGCTGCCCCCTCCCCCTAATACATTTTTACGCCACCTCCCACCCTCAGTACATTTTAACACTTCCCCGCCCCTCCACCCAATATATTTTGACGCCACCCCCACCCTCGGTAATTTTTACACTTCCCCGCTCCTCCACTCAATACATTTTGACGCCACCCCCACCCTCGGTACATTTTGACACTTCTCCCTCCCCTCGATACATTTTGACACTTCCCCCCTCCCCTCGACACAATTTTGACGCCTCCCACACTCCTCCCCTCAATACATTTTTGCTGCCCCCACTCCTCCCCTCGGTGTAAATTTCTAGGTGCGCCTCTTTTGGTTAGTGTAGAGCAAACTTTATTTACATGAATCGTTAGATCGATATTTGGAAGATCGATTCAATGCACTCGATTTTTTGCCTGAATCGATACTACGTTTCTTGATCTAGATCGATCCAGAGAATCGATTCAAAGCCCATGAATCGAACATCCCTAAACAGCACTAAAATATGGTGGCTGTAACTTATTTTATCTTAAACTTTTTCTATTTTATAAGGAGGAAGGCTACGGCATTGATTTTATTTCAAAATTTATTAACTAATTAAAATAAAAACTCTGCATATTTACAAACATTATATAAAAATAATGTATGTTTCATAAAGATCAGCTGACTAGTTTTAAAAATATGGTATCACTGCAAACTCAACTCGAGGGCGGGAGCGACCGTTGTGCCATCTTACGCCACAACCTCACACTTAATGACGCGAGTGCTGCTATCGCCACTGCTCTAGGATGGAAGTTGTGGAGAATGTGATTTCTGTGCGGTAATTATGAAAAAAATATATACATTAGCATGTAATACGAGAAGAAATTTAAAAAATATTCTATTGTACAGTGTTTGGGTTATATTGAAAGGTAAATGTGTGTGACATTCGACAGTGAGTGAGTGTGATAACGTGTAGTGAAATCAACTGGAAACATTTGGATAACGAAGATAATATTTCAAGGATGCAGGTGAGAAAAGAAAAAAGATAGTTTGAACTGTGCTGGAGGAGGTAAGCAAGCATGAATACCAGAGACTTCACGTAGCGGTTAAAACTATATACATCGTAGGCTCTACAGGCAATAATTAATGGATGTTTGACGTAATTTACCAACTTGTACGAGATGATGGAAAGTAAAAGATACGTCGGGCTTAGATAATGATACAAACTAATCTATTTTCATTTCATAACTGTGGACCACTTGTTGACCATGACTATTTTACAATCGTCTAGGAAATATACTTTTCTTAATTCTAAAAGAAATATGATATATGACGGCTATTTTATAAATTATCTATTTATTATGTTCATGATTTATCCTCTGCTTCAATTGACAGTTCCAAATATTGTTGTCAACACATTCATATCGTGTTTATTTTTATTTTTTATTTTTAAATCTAATATACCTGGAGTTTATTTTAGAGGAAACGTCGTTATGAAACCGTTAAGAATGAGGATTCTTGAAATGAAAAAAGAAAGAAAAAAATGAGTAAAAAAACTAAGGTCACGGTCGCTTCTTATGATTCGTGCTTCAAGCGATGACTTGGGAGGAGCGAAAATAGTCTATAGAGATTATAATCCAGATATCGGTAGGTTTTTTTAAATAAAATAAAATAAATGAGATGATAGACCTGAAGTAAATCGATTTAATAACTTACTGGAGGAGGAATATGTTTATTTGATAATAGTTGGCTGAATGGTTGAAATTAAAATGTTATATTATATTAAAATAACCTTAATTCTTTTTACTGGGTACACACGACATGCTTGACTATATGTGTGTAAAGCCACACACATTATATTAAGTAAAGATTAAAGTAAAAAAAAAATCACTTCGTTTCACTGTCAATTTGGCTTGAAAGGGCCTTGAATTTGGTTTGTTACTCGTTAAAACAAGTCATTAATCAAAAATGGCACCACCCACTTAGGTGGGCGCGTGATCTAACGTGATACTCTTTCCAGTAGACTAAAGCTATCGATGACGGGGAGATCGTGGTTCGAATCTCGCAAACGTGAGTTTGCGGATATGTTATCACTTTGCACTTGTTCGCGTAATCGACTCTATTACCCCGTTAGATATTTCAACTAGGCAAACTGTTGACACTTTACGTTCTTCTTATTGCATTCTCTGCATTGCAGGGGCTAATTAACTGTCTCTAATTATAGGAAATTTAATATGTCTCACTTATAGAAATGTCAGTATCTTTTAACACCTCGTGTCACAAAACCGTTCGGGTTATACGCATTTAATAATTATATTAAAGGCGCTTAATATAGAAGTAATGGGGAAGATAGAATCTAGATGAAAATTGTACCCGCATTTGCGTGAAGAGAGAAACCCGCCTCATTTCAGCAGGGCTAGAATCGAACCCCAATCTTCCCGTAACCGGAAAACCAGACAAAATCAGCTTCACATTTTCACCATGTACCCACTGCCACAAGTGAATTGAATCTTGAGTTAAGGGTGAGAACATTTTATTGCCCCCCCCCNAAAAAAAAAAAAAAATTTGAGAAATATGCGGCTGAGGAACTTATATTTGATCGTATACTTGGCTAAAATATCAGACTATAATTGGCATAACATGTTTGAATCGAATTCATGAAGGAAAAAATGTTATTTAAGATGATCAAATATTTGTGAAGCGAAATCTCCTGGTTAATTCCCAGGTTCGATTCTCCGTGCTTACAGATTTTTCTGTGAGACAGTAGATTTGGAACGGGGTTAACTAAGCCCTGTTAGGACAAACGAGGAACGTAGTGATTTATTATTATTATTATTATTATTAGCACCGCGTCTTACGACCCGTTCGGTTATACGCACTTAAGCTCATGTGTAATGGTAGGGTGATTGTGAGATGAAATGGAGGACCTACCGTTTAACGTGGGATCCGAACCTCGGTGGAGGCCTGGCATTCCCCACAATCACATAGTTGTGATTAATACACGTCTTGTCAGAGGTGAAGGAAGGGTTTGGTAATCAGATAAATCTGTGACGGGACCGAGGATTGAACCCCAGACCCCCAGTACAGAAGTCTCACCTCTTACCCCTAGACTGCCAGGCCACCTTTATGTAGTAATTACGTGGAGGGTTTTAGGAATTAGGAAGG
Organism: Timema douglasi; assembly: GCA_901482245.1. Classification (NCBI taxonomy): domain Eukaryota; kingdom Metazoa; phylum Arthropoda; class Insecta; order Phasmatodea; family Timematidae; genus Timema; species Timema douglasi. Next base: position 3,283 of record CABEEJ010005329.1, on the reverse strand, counting down.
CTATTTTTAGAGGAAGTGTACCCACATTTGTGTGGAGGGAGAGTGGAAAGCTATTCAGGAAAAACCACCCTCAGTAGACTCGACCGAGATTTGAACTTGAATACCCCCTCATATGTAGTATAGTCTACTGTGAAAGTAGCGTCCACCTAAGCGCGTAACAACTTCTTAAAAATGATGTCATTGATAACTTGTAAGATATCTAAAACACACACACACACACAGGGAAATGGTTTTACAGTAACTTGTTTTGTGCCAACATATATCTACAGTAGCCCCATGACTTCTTTGGTGCTGACAGCTCACATCTGACAGCTAAAAGCTTTGAAAAGTTACTAGACCAAATTATGTATCCCTACGCCGAAACATATGATCTGCAAAAACCTGTGTTTAGCAGCTGTCACTTCTGACGGTCAAAATTGAGGTATTATACCTAAATGTCGACTGTCAGAAGTCGGCTGTGAACTGTCAGTCAGCACCAAAGAAGCTATGGAGCTACTGTATCTACCTGTTCTCTTGCCTTTCCTGAGACACAAAGCTCACCTACCTGTTGGTCTTCTCATTCATAGGCCGTGTATACTTTTTTTTTCGTTTAAAAAAAAATCCTTTGTGCCACATTTCATTCATCCTTTTGTATTTTATAAAGTATGGGGTTGGTCACAAAGGGGGCATGAAACACTTTACAACACAGTCCTAGTCCTGAAAACTTTACTTCAAGATGTTCCTAAAAGATCTACAAACCACCCCCTACTTTTAAGGTAGAATGAAAGGTAACACGAATAAAGGTAAGGTTTTTCTGTTTGTTTTTTTAATTTTCCTAGCAAACAAACAAAATAAATAATAATAATATTTAGCACCGCATCTTACTACCCGTTCGGGTTATACGCTTTAAGTACTAATTACTCTAATGGATTAAGACTTGGGAAGGTTTAATTAGAGGAAATGAACCCGCATTTGCGTGGAGGGAGAGTTGAAAACCATTTAGGAAAAACCACCCCCAGTTCCCCCGATCGAGATTCGAACCTCGATCTCCCCGTGCTCAGCAGTCGAGCTCAACACGACAAGCGCGTTAGCCAACTATGCCACCGAGGCGGGTAAAATAAAATTTAATATTTCTCCAGTGGACTTAAAAGAGTTTAAATTTTTACACGTAGTAATCGAAACAGTTGTTGAATATATGTCATAAACATATTATTAGCATTTGATGAGAATATTTTTAAATATAGAGGAAAATTTCTCAAATTCCAGAATGTCCATGACAAACATTCAAGAGCTAGATATATACAATTAATCTTAAACGTTCCTGCCGAAGCATTATTTTATCTATCGTGTCCAGAAAAAAAAAGTTAAAAAAACTGCAAAAAAATACTGGCCTTAGTTTTTTATTCTTTTCAAGACCACTCTCAGCCTAGTCGGTAGAAATAATTAAAGCTCGGGCCAGCAGTATCACGCCTGTTGTATTTCATGGTCACTGTGAGTCTGACACTCGCTAGGATCAGTCCCACTCTCAACCTAGGTGGTACAAATAACAGAATCTCGGGTCAGCAGTATCACGTTTGTTGTATTTCAAGGTCACTGTGAGTGACACTCGCTAGGATCAGTGCAACTCTCAACCTAGCTGGTACAGATAACAGAATCTCGGGTCAGCAGTATCACGCCTGTTGTATTTCAAGGTCACTGTGAGTGACACTCGCTAGGATCAGTGCCACTCTCAACCTAGCTGGCACAAATAACAGAATCTCGGGTCAGCAGTATCACGTTTGTTGTATTTCAAGGTCACTGTGAGTCTACAAATAACAGAATCTCGGGTCAGCAGTATTACGTTTGTTGTATTTCAAGGTCACTGTGAGTCTGACACTCGTTAGGATCAGTGTCACTCTCAACCTAGCTGGTACAAACAACAGAATCTCGGGTCAGCAGTATCACGCCTGTTGTATTTCAAGGTCACTGTGAGTCTGACACTCGCTAGGATCAGTGCCACTCTCAACCTAGCTGGTACAGATAACAGAATCTCGGGTCAGCAGTATCACGTTTGTTGTATTTCAAGGTCACTGTGAGTGACACTCGCTAGGATCAGTGCCACTCTCAACCTAGCTGGTACAGATAACAGAATCTCGGGTCAGCAGTATCACGCCTGTTGTATTTCACAAGGTCACTGTGAGGCTGACGTGACGTTCTTTAAGAGTTCCATTTTCATCTCTAAGAACGACAATAATCCATTCTTAGGCTCAACTCTCGTCGACTTGGCATCCCCCCATGCTTCTCGTTGCTTTCCATCGCCGCATGTAAGAGTACATACACTATTAACAAGTGCGTTTTAAAATAAACAAACCGGTACATAATCCACTAAAAATAAAATAGAATAAAATAAATCGATCGTAAACTCTTTAAACCTGTTAGTTACATTGGAGACAACGAAGCACAGCTGATATGCATGCGGTTGGCTTATAATACAGTATTATTGCAGTCGCATACGCTTGGTTGGCGTAGATAGATAGCAGCACTGTTTTTATGTGGCTGGAAACAAAAGCAAGGGAGGTGTAGATAGCAGCACTGTTTTGTTGTGGCTGGAAACAGAAGCAAGGCAGATGTATATAGCAGCACTGTTTTGTTGTGGCAAGAAACAGAAGCAAGGGTGGTGTATATAGCAGCACTGTTTTGATGTGGCTGGAAACAGAAGCAAAGGAGATGTAGATAGCCGCACTGTTTTGTTGTGGCTGGAAACAGAAGCAAGGGAGATGTAGATAGCAGCACTGTTTTGTTGTGGCTGGAAACAGAAGCTGTGTCAAGGGAGATGTAGATAGCAGCACTGTTTTGTTGTGACTGGAAACAGAAGCAAGGGAGATGTAGATAGCAGCACTGTTTTGTTGTGGCTGGAAACAGAAGCAAGGGACATCTATATAGCAGCACTGTTTTGATGTGGCTGGAAATAGAAGCAAGGGAGGTGTAGATAGCAGCACTGTTTTGTTGTGGCTGGAAACAGAAGCAAGGGAGATGTAGATAGCAGCACTGTTTTGTTGTGGCTGGAAACAGAAGCAAGGGAGATGTAGATAGCAGCACTGTTTTGATGTGGCTGGAAACAGAAGCAAGGGAGATCTATATAGGAGCTCTCTTTTGATGTGGCTGGAAACAGAAGCAAGGGAGATGTAGATAGTAGCACTGTTTTGATGTGGCTGGAAACAGAAGCAAGGGAGATCTATATAGCAGCACTGTTTTGATGTGGCTGGAAACAGAAGCAAGGGAGATGTAGAGAGCAGCACTGTTTTGATGTGGCTGGAAACAGAAG